>BOPN01001212.1:307500-310000 GCA_017312705.2 Penaeus japonicus
TCACACACACACACACACACACACACACACACACACACACACACACACACACACACACACACACACACATATATATATATATATATATATATATATATATATATATATATATATATATATATATATTATCATTCTCCTTTCCATTATTATTATCATCATCATCATTAATATTATCCTTACTAATATTGTTATCAATGTCATTATCATCATTATCACTTTTATTATCATCATTCTTATTATCATAATTGCTATCATTATCATTGTTAATATCATCATTACTACCAATGTCATTATCATTATCATTATTACTTTTTTATTGTTATTTTGATTATCATTATCGTAATGATTTTCATCCTTATCATCATTAATATTATCATCATTATCATCAGCTTTATTTTCATCATCATTGTTGTTATTAATGCTATTACTATTAGGATTAGTATTATGATTTCATTTCCGTTATCGTTATCATCACTACTGTCATTAGTGTTGTTCTTATTACCTTTTTAACATTATAATGATTTCAAGACACCTTAAACTAATACTATCATCATTACTGTCATCATTGATATTATCATTATCATCATCACTATGATATCTTTCATTATCACTATCATCATCATTGTCACCATTACAATTATCATCATCATTATCATTATCATTGTCACCATTATCATTATCATCATATTATAATTACCATCATCATTATCATCATTATTATTATCATTATCTTTGTCATCATTATCATTATCACTATCCATGCTGGCAACGGATGCTAAACACTGCCTTCAAAGAACCAAAATGATTCCCTTATATAATGATTTCGTTACATCATCCAGAGAATCAGTATCTGTTACCAAACACATAATCTTATTACATGAATCTTCTGCTTGCTTGTTTCATCTCATTCGAAATTCTGGTTTTAGTTTGGCCGGAAGTGCAAGCAAGTGATGATGACACATTTTGGAAGGTGGCTGGATATTGTAATATCATTATATATTGGTAGCTTGTGAGTGTATATATATATATATATATATATATATATATATATATATATATATATATATATATATATGTGTGTGTGTGTGTGTGTGTGTGTGTGTGTGTGTGTGTGTTGTGTGTGTGTGTGTGTGTTTTATGTATATATATATATATATATATATATATATATATATATATATATATATATATATATATATATATATATATGTACATATATATATATATATATATATATATATATATATATATATATATATATATATATATGTATATATGTGTGTGTGTGTGTGTGTGTGTGTGTGTGTGTAAGTGTGACGATTCTACGCGCAAAGTCATATTTCATCATTACTTATAAGCCGTGCATTTGACATTCATAACATAAGATAAGGTAATCGCTTTCCATCTCTCCCCTCTTATCCCGTAGAAACAAAGGATCCGGCGTTTACAGTAGAGCCTTAAGATTACCAAGCCACAGTCCATCCCTGAATATCATTTGCATTCAAACAAGACGTCGATAAAATAATCTGCATATCTCGCGTGCTCTGATCACCATATTCATTAATTTCATGTTTTGACATGAACTAAACACTTGGGGAATGACAATATTTTATGCTTACGGTTACCCCTCGTGGCCCTCCCCCTTTTGCAGAATATGGAGTTACAATATCCTGACCACTCTCATGTGCAATATTCATGTTGCAAGGGGTTTTCAAAACGGATATTTCTATTTTCAGATCCGGTGTTTTCCACGAGGGAAATGGCTGGAAATATGCAGTAGGAGGATATCAAAGTTTATAGATTTTATTTTATTTTTTTTTAGACATCTTCATGTACGAAAGTTTCTACTATTTTTTTTTTCTTCTTCTTCTTCTTCATCATCGTCTTATTCTTATTAATATTCTTCCTCTTTCTATTAACAGTATTAGTATCATTCTATATCCCTCTTCTCTTTTTACCGTTCCTCTTCTTCTCCGTCCCCGTCTTCCCCTTCTCTCCTTCCACTATCTCTTCTTCCTCTTCCTCTTCCTCTTCCCCTTCCTTCTTTCTTTCCCGCATTGCTTAACCTTCATTCCATCGCACTTAAACATGTCAGTGGCTCGTTTCCCTTATAATCCCGGTAGCGCTCTCCCGGTCGCCATCAAAAGTAACTCAGAGGAAAAAGTCATCGAGCACTTTCCAGGGTCGCCTTTTGTAGCGTCATTACAGTAATGGCTCTCCTGCTTCCCCTCTCTGTAAGCATTTTGCAGGTTGCAGTGCAAAGAAATAGCGGGCGATCGCAGTTGCTTTCAATTGCTGTGGCTTAATTTGCCTCTGAATGTTGTGGACCAGCGAAGGTTAATGACCTTTCAGGGGGAAGGGGGAAATAAACGCTATAGATTTCACGGCGATAAACAATTGGAACGTGATGCCCACTCGCAACACGTCCTCGTAAATGTCTAGATACTTGAAATCCGAGGGAGTTAAGAGGTGGGACTCGAGTGCTAACTAAAGCCTGAAG
>BOPN01001212.1:317500-322500 GCA_017312705.2 Penaeus japonicus
TTGTGTCGGTGGAAGCGGTGTCAACCTTGTAGCCAAATTAAATGTATCATTCGTTTTTCGTGACAAAAGGTAGTGTCTCTATTGTGAACAAAAATCTATATACAGTTTAATAAAAGAGAATCTATTTTTTATATATATCATTTCATTTACAAAGGCCTCTCATACAGTAAGGCATTCATTTGACTGCCATCGTTTGATTGCTTTTTTTTTTTTTTTTTTTTTTTTTTTTTAGCGAATGGCCCTGCGTTAGGAATATACTAATTCACTTTGGATGTTTATTGAGTACAACCCCGGTTACGCGTTGCCTCAGAACAGGAGAGACGTAATGCAGATTGGAGCGTTTCGCAACATACTATGATGCGTGCGTGTGCGTGTGCGTGTGAATGCACTGTATCAGAATTATCGGTTATTATTGTTATTAAAATCACCTCTAAATCATTATTACTAATATTCCGACAGACCAATGTCATCTGTAACATAATAAATACGGAATAATTTACAGAGAGACAAGGATTCCAACCCACGTACTCTTTCCATTCTTCCTGGAATATAATTTCTCATCGAAATTGACCAATACTTTTTAAATAAAAGAATACGCATTTGTATTGTAAGTTACTGAAACATACAGTAGACTTATAGCAACATTAACATCTTTATACTTCGAATCTCTTCCCTCGCTTCTTTCTATTATTCTTCTTTTGTTTCTCCAATATGACTGAAATATGATATGAAAAGAACCTAATGTGATATTACAGTAATGCGTTCATATAGGTGATAATCATAACCTCCCTGACAAAGAGCATGCTTTATATAATTATAGTAGCATAATTATTTGTATTAATCTACATGCGTTAAAGGAGAGTTAGCTTTTTTAAGACACGTTTTAAATAGACAAAAACTACAGAGCCCTTGACGCTGGCACCGTAATTTGCTAGCACTAGTAAATACTTTTGTGCCAAGACCTTCTTCAGCGCGGGTGTGTCTGGCAAGAGGCCCGTAGGATTAAGGTACTGTTTATCTTGCAAAAGACAAATAAATAAAGCGATTGCGGCGTGGCGTAATCGCATGAGAAGGTGTTTAAACCCAGGTGGTAATGGTGATATAATTGCAAACAATGTGCTTTGGTACGAATTGTGTATTTCCAGTATTTACCTTCCCCCAGGAGAATTTATGATGTAGAGCTACCAATTACAGTACGCGGAACAATTACCCTTTTAATTATATTAACTGGCTGTTCGAACCTGGATAATACCATTCATCGAACCATAATACATTTTATGCATCAGATATAAACAAACAAGGAAACCGGTATTTCACACACAAGCTTACGTGTTTTTGTTTCTTAGTGGGACGACCTATCATAAGCAGTACCACTTCATTGATCTCTTAGCAAAAACTTTTGTAACTTTAAGCTCATAGGATCTGGAAATTTAAGGCAGCACGGAGTATCTATAGTACTGGGTAATATCTAAGAATAGAGGCGTCACATCTGGGCGTCAGATAAACGATTTGTGTTTTCTATTAGAAGAGAATCAGCCATTTTCCTCCGCGTCCTTCTTTTGAAATACTGAAAAATCGATTTGTTTAATATAAGGTGTCATATCTTGCATCACAGATCGATATATCATAACATATCACATACATATGCACATACAAATACACATACATATACACGCACGAGCGCGCGCGCGCACACACACACACATTTATATATATATATATATATATATATATATATATATATATATATATATATATATATATATATATATATATATCATATATATATGTACATATACATACACACACACACACACACACACACATTGGTTCCATCTTGGATCAGCTTCTCTTCCCTTGTTTATCTGTTGCTAGTCTTTGGGTTGAAGGAACTGAAGATAACGTTGGTGATATGAAGCAATATTTCTCTTCGATTTTTTGGTGTTCATGTTGATAACTATTTTTAACGATGATTGAAAAAATATTGGTTTATATAACTGGCCGATGTTTCTGATAATGGTGTTATATATATGTATATATATATGTATATATATATATGTATATATACGTATGTATATATGTATATAAATAAATATATATACATATATATCTATATATGTATATATAAATATATACATATATACATATATATGTATATATGAATATATAAATATATATATACATATATATATATATGTATATATACATATACATATTTATATATATATGCAATATATATACATATATACATATATATATATATATATATATATATATATATATATATATATAAATGTGTGTCTGTGTGGAGATATTGTAAACATTCTATTGCATTCTCATCTACCTTGCCTTTCAGATTACGCGTGAGTTAGGAGGGAAATGTACATATATTACAAAACGCTGTTCATTATAAGCACAGAAGCATTACGGACTCTGTGTTCACTTGAACGCTGAGCCCCAATTTCAGCATGTGACTTGTTGAACAGAACGACCGAACTATTTCACGATAACTATTCACAGTTTCAAAAGCATCACAGTTTACCGCCGACTAGTTTGATTTCATAATCATATATTGCAATATTCGATATGAATGCTTCCCTGGATGCGACTTTCAGCTACGAAATTCCTTCGCTTCGCCTTTCAAAATGTATCAGATTGACTGGCCCTTAGTTGAGCCTTGAGATGGTAGGCCGCAGTCAGCGTCTCTGACCTGTATGTGATCTGCTAATCCCGCCTTTGATTCTTACTTTCCAATCAATTAAGGATTATGTAATATACATATTTAATTTATATTGTTGTTTTTCCGTATTGCTACCATGCTATTTTGCATGCAATCATTTCGGCATTGTAACGCCACGGAATGCATTGCACAATAATCATTAATATCCGGAGAGTGATTGCTGATAACAATTTACTAGCATAGAATTGCAAAAACGGGTATATTAAACTATGTTTCATTAATGTGACCATTCTTTCCGAAATAGACTTCATAGCTGAAATTGATGGAAAGTGCTTTGATTAAAAAATAATTGTACTGTAAATTGATAAAAAACAAACCAAAAAAAGCAATGGGAAATCATTCTAGAATATTAAGGTTTTCAAAAAAAAAAAAAAATAGAATAACTATCTCTACCGCGTTTTTGTTTTTGTTGTTTATATAAACAATTCCCGAGTCTGAGTCTGATATCACTCTATTGCTTTCAGCTCGGCCCTGTGCTCCAATCAATGCAAAGATCTATAAAGGCGAGGCATTCCTTGCTATTTTCGCTAGTTTAGGCATCGGGTGCTTATGCCTAATTGCATCTGGTGCCCTATCCTGGTTCCCAATATTGCCAGCAACATGGCTCATATGATCCAATCTAAGTCATATTTGTTGGGCGCTTTAACAAGAATCCTTGTGAGGGATTATCCTTGGGACGATGTGGCTTTGATCGACGTCCCTTTGCTGAGAGTTAGATCATAATTCCCGAAAGTAACTTGGCAGGGTTTGAATGGACGTCACATTTCGTATGAATGAGTTGTTGACTAAGCTTATTGCTCGAGGATATCGGGTAGGTCGGGCTTAGTATTTTTTTTTTTTTTTTTTTTTTTTTTTTTCATGGTTGCTATATGTACTGGAAAGCATCCATTGTCTTTGAAAGATGACAATGGTAAGTAAGGGAAATTGCATGTTTGTACTTGTGCTTCGTATCGAAATAAGAAATCAATCATGAATTAATGGAATATTCACAGCCGTATTCTTAGACGTTTTCTGCGTGTCGTGGCCATGTCATGTTCATGTTGTGTCCATGTCACGAATGCAGTAATCTAGGACGCAAAAGCGTGGCACGTTTGTGTCAGCTGCTTCAGGTTTACCAACCGTTCCAAAGTTAACATGTTCCAGATGAATGGCGAACTTTTCGAAGGAGAGTGAAGTTAAATGAATGGTAAAAGTAGTCAGGAACGTAAAGTTAAAGTATATAATTATATGAAACATGTATACATTAAATCTATATGTATGATGTATTAAAGATACGGATATATATATAATATATACAGAGACAAAATAAGGAAGATCTATCCATAAACACACGATCCCTCTCATGCCGTTTGTTTTGATCGAGCGTAGAGTGAATTACCAACAGCGCGGTCGTGAAACGGTTGTCAATTCTTTAACTAGGAACAAGTACAACGACTGATTCATACCAAAATTGTACTATCTTTTGTTAGTGCTACCTATGATTGTAGTTTATCTTATGAATTTGTCGTTTGGACAGTGCCATTCATCTGGAACATGTTAACTTTGGAACGGTTGGTAAACCTGAAGCAGCTGACACAAACGTCCCACGCTTTTGCGTCCTAGATTACTGCATTCGTGACATGGACACAACATGAACATGACATGGCCACGACACGCAGAAAACGTCCAAGAATACGGCTGAATGATGCCTAATATATCCAATATAGATATTACTTTCCAAACGTAGTATGCTCATATGAAGTATTGGTAAGAAAAGGTACAATAAAAATATTATTTTTTCCACCCTGTAACTATCGTGACAAGCTTACCCCCTTGTCACGGACTTTCCACGATTGTTCCAATACTTTCCACGCTTTTGCCACGCTTTTGCCACGAACCCGCGCTTCTAGAATAGCAAATGCAGCATGTTCATGTCATGTACACAGCGCGCTTAGGGACTTAGAATACGGCAGTGTTACATGATTTGGTACATTGAAAAGGTGTATATGTACCAAGAGTGACCAGGTCTACACGTAAGCTATTGCCTTAGTGTCGGCCAGTTGTTATCGTAATATATGGTTTGATACCATTATGAAACTTTAAATTTCTGGTCTATTTTCCTTTGTTTTGTTGGAATATTGGACAGAAGGGGAGTTAAAGATGTAGATCACAGCAATATAAAAGCACTTACGATTGTTGATAAAACAGACGAAATATGCCAGAGCAAAGGATGAAAGTGGAGAGAAAATAAGTAACCAGCAAACAAGCACGTTTATTGGAA
>BOPN01001213.1:0-5000 GCA_017312705.2 Penaeus japonicus
AGAGAGAGAGAGAGAGAGAGAGAGAGAGAGAGTGGAAGAGAGAGAGAGGAAGTAAAAAAAGAGTGAGAGAAAGAGAGATAGTGTGTGTGAGAGAGGGGGGGTGAGTAAAAAGAGAGTAGGAGAGAGAGAGAGAAACGAGGAGAAACAAAATCCCCACTTGGCACCAAGGCCTTCGGGGCAAGCAAATGACAAACGGCCCGCGACAGATTTCCCAGCGCGCGCGGCTCACACGCTGTCTGTGCCGTAATACCTGTCTGGCTGGGACGAGGCTCCCCGGCTGTCAGTCTGTATTTCTGGTGTTAGTCTCTTTGTTCGTCTGTTTTCGTCTGTCTGTCTATGTACATTTTTCTGTCTCTATATATTTGTTCTGTACTTGTTTCGTTCGTTTAGTTTTGTTTGTATGTCTTCCCTCCGTTTACCTGTTTTCTCTGTGTCTACCTTTCCCCTTTTTTACTGGTTCCCTGTCTTATTCCACAGTGTGTGTGTGTATGTGTTTTCTCTTTGTCTGTCTGTGTAATTCTTTTGTGTCTGTCTCCCTGTCTCCTTTATCTGTTCTGTATATCTTTCTCTCTGTCTGCCTCTCTCCCTGTCCTTTTCTGCCTGTCCGCATGCCTTGCCTCCGCCTGTCCTTCCGCTGCCATCCGAGCCGTTGCCTCGCGCCCAATGCCATTCGCTTCCTCTCGCGACAGAGGCGGTCGAGCTTCGAGAAAACGCAGCTGTACGTCGCCCGCGGTGCCGTTGCGCTTCAACGACAGACAACGGCACGGCTTCGAATCTGCTCCTGATGATCACTTGTTTCCTTGGCATTTTATCCCCCACGTAGTTCATTGTGTGTGTGTACACACACACACACACACACACACACACACACACACACACACACACACACACATATATATATACATATATATAAAGTATCCCCAAATCATCTAAGGATGCAGCACGGAGGTAAACAATAAGCAAATAAATATATGCATAACTCAATGAAAAGGCTAGGATACAGCAACACTAATATGCATAAATAAACATAAAGTGATAGCAGCGCAGACAGCTGAAAGGTGAGAATTTCAAAGAATCGCAATCTGTCAAAAAGTGAACGAGATTCGAGGATGAAAATGGATGGGGATAATTGAGGCAGAAAATTAAACTCGAAGGGATGAGTTGATGTATATGAGATAGAAGTGTTATGCGATGGTCCAGAATTAAGCTTTAGGTAGGCATAAAGACAAAAAAAGAAAGAAAGAAAGAAAAAAAAAACACTAGGATAATAAAGTGTGAAATACTGAACTGAGAATATGAATTAGAAGGTAGACGGGGCACGAGAAGACTGCCCCTTTTCCTCCTCATATGAAATGCACCTTTTTAGTCAAATTCAGGAAAAGGAAAGTGACCTCTTAGTCAGAATCAGATAAAGGAAAGTATCCCTTTAGTCAAGTGGGCGTCCCTGTCTTTCTGAAAGTCTGTGCACGTTCTTGAAGAGGGATAAGGGAGGGAAGAAAGGACGAGTTAGAGTAAAAGAAATTAGTTTGAAGGTGAATGTAATGAAGGGTTATGGTAAAGACTTAGGCTACAAGGAAAGAATCCTCAGAAAAGAATCAGAGATTAAAGTTCAAAGAATGGGACACGGGCGTCTTTTGTCGGACCAGTGGACTCGGAATGGAGGGAGAAGTTCAAAGACTAAGACATTTTAGAGACATTCATACACACTTAATTGTGAGAAACACGAGCTAAAGAATCCTGGAGAAAGAGAAGTAAACCCGATATATATCAATAAAATAAAAAAACCTCAAACAAACAAACAATAATAAAAAAAAAAAATCACAACCATTACACATCGTAAAAAAAAAAAAATAATAAAAAAAAATCCGACATAATTAGACACACACCAAACAAAACAAATAAGAATTCTCCCATAGAAAAAGTCTCCCATTCTGAAGGTGTGACGTGAGGATACGTGGCCAGAGAAGCAGTGTAGTTGGCTGCAAAAAGGGATGTAGTGACGCCGCTGATGTAGTTAAAGTTGTGCTTGTGAGGTAGGGATCGAAGATTGCACGAGCTATGCATCAGGTACGGAAGTTGTAGAAGACATCTTTGATAGAAGTTTTTTTTTTATTAATTGATGTAATGATAATGATCATAATGATAATGATTGTAATAGTGATGATGATAAGGATAATATGATGATAACAATTATATCATATTAATGATGATACTGCGACAGGTAATAACAATAATAACAATAATGATGATAATAATCTTAATGATAAAGATAATGATAATCATGATGACCATGATGCTATCACAGTTAATAACATTAACATAATAGCAATGATAATAAAATGGAAATAAATATACTGATAATGATAATGATAATCATAACAATAATGGCAATAACAAGCATAAAAAACAATGATGTTGATAATGATAATAATGACAACAATAATAAAGGTTTTTGTAAAATTAATAACGATAATCAAACATAGTAATCATTATGATAAAAATGATGATTACTATATTGATGAAAGTAATAATGATAATAATAATAACAATAGAGCTGATAAAAACAATGAGGATAAGAAACATAATGATAATAATATTAATATTGATAATTATGATATATAAGAATTATGACAATGATAATGATAGTAATGGTATTTACTATGATAAGAAAGTTAATAATAATAATAATAAAAATAGTAATGATGATGATAACAATAATAATGATGATAAAATAATTTTACATAATAACAATGATAACGGTAACAGTATCAATAAAAATAATAAATGATAACGATGATTATAATGATGATAAAAACAAAGACAATGATAATAAAAGATAATAATAACAATAATGATGATAATAAATATAATAATGATGATAACTATAATCATAGTCCTATTAATGATGATAGTGGTAATGATAACAATAGTAAAATATTGATGAAAAATAACAATACTAATAATAGTAATGATAATTGATAATGATAATTGATACTTATATATATATAATATACATAAATGCGAATTTATTTAAAAATGAATAAAAAATATTCTAAAAAGTAATTAATTAATCTGATCAATTTAAAAATTTCATATTATTCTAATGTAATTTTCATAATCAAGAAAATAAAACCAATAATGATAATGATAATAATAGCATTAATTATGACAATAGTAATAATAATGATATTGATAATAACAATGATAATAATAAATTATAATAATGATAATAATAGTAATAATAATGATGATGATAATAATAATAATAATAATAATAATAATAACAATGATAGTAGTAATGATAACAAAAGGGATAGGTATAATAATTATGATTATATTGATTATGATGATGAGGATGATGGTGATGATAATGAATAAGATGAGGTTGATAAGGAGGATAGTAATAAGATAACATAACATAATGATAATGATGATAACAATAATAATTATCATTATGATGATAACATTAACAATCATCATTATTATAACAATGTTGATATTATTGATAACAAAAGTAATAACAGGATGAGAAGAATGAGAATTAGAACTAGGAATGGGAATCGTAAAAAAATGTGTAGCAAACTAGAATCTCAAGTAAGGGGATTTTCAGAAGAAAGTCGAACCTTAGCGATGTTGTGGAAAAGCTAAGCAGGATACGGTTTGTTGGAGCTCAATGAATGGGACTATTGTTAAGGAACTACAGGCAAAGTGTATGGAAATACTACAAAAAATATTATGTTCTTTGTAAAGCGAGTGAACAGAATCTTTTCTGTGTTGGGTTGCATCTAAATGTTGGTTTTGTTTCGCTTCTTTTTCTTTTATTTCTTCGTGTGTTGTTTATCATAAAAAGGAGGATTGTTTGTAAGTGTTTTTTGTTATAGGGTTTGATGGGTAACTATACTCACTGGGTATTGCTTTCCCTTTGCCTGTGTGAAGGTACTGGTGTGATGTGCTCAGTACAACCGAAATAATTTAAAAGCATATTGCTACTGCATCTGTAATAGAGGTCAGTTATAAAGGGGAAGAAACAATAAAGTAAGTCTATAGTGTTCCTGCGCTGTTCATATAGATTTCAATAGTACAGTTTGAGAAGTTGTATTGGCAGGTAAGCGTTTAGTTTGTCCCCAAAGTTTAACACGCCAAAGACATTTCAGAAGTTACGCCTGACTTTAATATATTGAAACCATTATCCATTATGTACTCGAATGTCATAAGTAAACTATATACTAGATATCCTAAGTCAAATACGTCCAAGAATATCATAAGTAAAATATGTACTAAAAGACATAAGTTAAGTATGTACGAAAAGTCATAAGTAAAATATGTACCGAAAAAGTCATAGTATGATATATACTAAAAAGTTATTAATAATTCAAATCACCAAAAAACAGAAAGATATAATTGTTTAACGCGCTGTCCGTCGGAGTCTTATGAATCTTTTAGTTAGTGAATGAGAGGGGAAAAAAAGGCATCAGATGTCATGTCAGTGATGCATGTCAATCGAGATCATCAGCTTTAATTTAAATCATTCTCTATTAGGATTACTACGATTTATTCATCTTAGTAATTGCTTCATTAAGGACACGAGTAGTACACTATCTGAATGAAATGAAATCAAGAAATTCCAGTAGTCCTTGGGGAAAACGCTAAAATTGTCGTATGTATATGTTCAAGTTAAAATAAGACTCTAAATGTGTTTTACATCTCAGAAAAAAATATTTATCGTATACACACACACACACACACACACACACACACACACACACACACACACACACACACACACACACACACACACACACACATATATATATATATTTATATATATATATATACATATGCATATCCACACATACATTTCTCTCAATATTTCCCCGCCGTATATAATATATATATATATATATATATATATATATATATATATATATATGTATGTATATACATACATACATATATATATATATATATATTTATATATATATATATATATATATATATAT
>BOPN01001213.1:20000-22500 GCA_017312705.2 Penaeus japonicus
TCAGGAGGAATAAACGGCCATGACGTGACATCATAAACATTACGTTTGAACCAAGTCAAGAGTCAAATGATATAGCACTATTTATATGTGTCCTTGGAAAAATATGTAACATAGATAAACACATACTTTATGTATCTCGCGTACGGGAAAATCTCACTGTGATTAAGTTTCTTAGGGTATAGTTTGATCGGCAATGTATTTAAATAAGTGGTTGATTTCAATCATTTTCAACTTATTATTTTTCTTCTCCCCTTCTCTATCTCTCCACTACTTATTATTTCATATACTATAACGGTCAATTACATAATCCAATAACGCACAGAATGGCATAGGTGACAGCAACCAAAGAATGTGTCCATCTCCGTTCAGCTCGTTAAGTGACAATTTCAATTTTCATTAGGTCGCTCTATTTAGATATGATGGAAACACGGTGAAACTTTCTATAGAATTAATCGCGTAGTATTTAATCTACAGTACTTACCTTTGGAAGTGAGCCAACCACACAACTTGAAGGCAGTGAAGTGAAATAATTAATGGGGAACAAAATTATTTATAACATATATCAGTACAGTACACAATAAACTAAGAGTCATAGAAATACTGTCATAATAGTTGTTGGTGTATCATTGGGCCATTTTACGTAAACTGGGCCTCCTTTGCAGAGTGACTACTCCTGGGCTTTTTTCCCAAGAATTTTTCTTTTTATACCTGGTCTTGGTATCTTGGAATTTCAAAATAAAAATGTCACAATCGGGAAATTTTCTAGGGGGCTATAGCCTTGTTGATACTATTTTCCTAAAGATACATCACCTACAGTAATCTACTCATAAAATAATAAGTTTATCAAGAAAAGTAGTTTAGAAATTCTAGTTTGAATTCATTCAGGTATGATATATATTTGCCTGCGTGAAGGGTGAGCTTGTTCTTGTGCTTGTTCTCGTCGGTTCACGTATTGTACATGTTGCCTGCGTGGAGGATGAACTTGTGCTTGCAGTTGCCTTACCCCGATCAGCTGTTCTCGTCAGTTCACGAATGGTACATGTGTTCCCGCCTGATGTGGGCTATCGCCTGGCTGACCCTCCCTGTTTTCGACTTTTCACCGCAGGGTTTCCAAACCTGATACTAATATACCAAATTTGGTCATTTTTGGTGCGCCAAGAACATTCGGTTCGACTTTCAGGAAAATGTTGAATATCCGGTACTACTCTGTGTAATAAGCTTGTAGATAAAAGGGTATAAATGGGACTGAATAGTTTCACAACATAGCTTACATCTCTTGTGTTGTGAAACTATTTAGTCTCATTTATACCCTTTTATCCATTTGTCACAATGAACTCAGTTCAAGGTTGTAGACATCAGTAAGAGAAATGTTCCTAACGATATGACACGTCGCGACATGTAGCACGTATGAGCCTATGAGACTGGGAGGGAAAGACAGGTATAGAACACGTACTAAATACTTCACAAGAAGTTGCTCCTGAAGGTGAAGCAGGTGATACTTCAATTCAAGTATTTGTTCAGTGTAAGGTAATACTTGAAATTTAATTAGAAAAAAAATGCCCTATTTCTCCATGTAGTTATGTTTTAGGAATCTTATTAACTTGGAACAACATTCTTAGGAACTTTCAATTTTTTTAATGGTCACACTGCTCTCTTGATGTTGGAAACGAAGCCCTGAAGAAGATATGTACATCATTTAGTTTATTTTTTCTTGGAATTCATGAATATTATGATTGTCGGAAATATAGACATCTTTTTCTAGGAAGAAAAACGTTTTTGTTGGCGAAATGCCATACACCCTGAAAGAAATAGGTAATGCACCGTTATAATCTGATTTACTTTGCGTTCATGTAGATAAGGTCATAGATCCTCACCCACTTACATGTCAATGTTACTAAACTAGCATCTTCCTTTTCAATATTTGGCAATTGTCTATTCAATATGAAATGTAGGAATTATTGACTTTGTTTTTCGTTCTATATTCATACATTTAAGAGATTTTCCGACATTATATATATGTATATATATATATATATATATATATATATATATATATATATATATATATATATATATATATATATATATATATATATATATATATATATTATATATATATATATATACATATATATATATATATATATATATATATATATATATATATATATATATATATATATATATATATATATGAACATATATATATATATATATATATATATATATATATATATATATATATATATATGAATATATATATATATATATATATATATATATATATATATATATATATATGTATATATATATATATATATATATATATATATATATATATATATATGCATATCTATATGTATATATATATATATTTTTTTTCTTTTCTTTCTTTCTTCCTTTCTTTTTTTCAGAAAAGATAATTATATTTGTAAAAAATGACACTTTTTAGTCAGGCTGAGGTAAAAAACAAACAAACAAACAAACAAACAAACGTATA
>BOPN01001213.1:37500-42500 GCA_017312705.2 Penaeus japonicus
AATTCTACGGTCGTGTTTCAGCAATATACACAAGCCGACAGGAGACATTGTGCTCTATAAAACTTTAGTACCAGATACATTAAGGTCAAGAAGTTAACTCTCTTAATTTGTAGCATGTGCTTTGCTTTCTCATTGGCGTCTTTTCCATAGCCTTTGTGCGTTCTCATTTGGGGTCTTTTCTATAGCCTTTATGCGTTCTCATTGGGGACTTTTCTATAGCCTTTATGCGTTCTCATTGGGGTCTTTTCTGTAGCCTTTGTGCGTTCTCATTGGGGTCTTTTCCATAGCCTTTGTGCGTTCTCATTGGGGTCTTTTCCATAGCCTTTGTGCGTTCTCATTGGGGTCTTTTCCATAGCCTTTATGCGTTCTCATTGGGGTCTTTTCCGTAGCCTTCATGCGTTCTCATTGGGGTCTTTTCCATAGCCTTCTTGCGTTCTCATTGAGGTCTTTTCCATAGCCTTCTTGCATTCTCATTGGGGTCTTTTCCATAGCCTGCTTGCGTTCTCATTGGGGTCTTTTCTATTGCCTTCATGCGTTCTCATTGGGGTCTTTTCTATTGCCTTCTTGCGTTCTCATTGGGGTCTTTTCTATTGCCTTCATGCGTTCTCATTGGGGTCTTTTCTATTGCCTTTATGCGTTCTCATTGGGGTCTTTTCTATTGCCTTTATGCGTTCTCATTGGGGTCTTTTCCGTAGCCTTCATGCGTTCTCATTGGGGTCTTTTCCATAGCCTTCTTGCGTTCTCATTGGGGTCTTTTCTATTGCCTTTATGCGTTCTCATTGGGGTCTTTTCCATAGCCTTTATGCATTCTCATTGGGGTCTTTTCCGTAGCCTTTGTGCGTTCTCATTGGCGTCTTTTCCATAGCCTTTGTGCGTTCTCATTGGGGTCTTTTCCATAGCCTTCTTGCGTTCTCATTGGGGTCTTTTCCGTAGCCTTCATGCGTTCTCATTGGGGTCTTTTCCATAGCCTTCTTGCGTTCTCATTGGGGTCTTTTCTATTGCCTTCATGCGTTCTCATTGGGGTCTTTTCTATTGCCTTTATGCGTTCTCATTGGGGTCTTTTCCGTAGCCTTCATGCGTTCTCATTGGGGTCTTTTCCATAGCCTTCTTGCGTTCTCATTGGGGTCTTTTCTATTGCCTTTATGCGTTCTCATTGGGGTCTTTTCCATAGCCTTCTTGCATTCTCATTGGGGTCTTTTCCATAGCCTTCTTGCGTTCTCATTGGGGTCTTTTCCATAGCCTTCATGCGTTCTCATTGGGGTCTTTTCCATAGCCTTCTTGCGTTCTCATTGGGGTCTTTTCCATAGCCTTCTTGCGTTCTCATTGGGGTCTTTTCCATAGCCTTCTTGCGTTCTCATTGGGGTCTTTTCTATTGCCTTTATGCGTTCTCATTGGGGTCTTTTCCATTGCCTTCATGCGTTCTCATTGGGGTCTTTTCCATTGCCTTCATGCGTTCTCATTGGGGTCTTTTCCGTAGCCTTCATGCGTTCTCATTGGGGTCTTTTCTATAGCCTTTATGCGTTCTCATTGGGGTCTTTTCCATTGCCTTTATCCGTTCTCATTGGGGTCTTTTCTATTGCCTTCTTGCGTTCTCATTGGGGTCTTTTCCGTAGCCTTCATACGTTCTCATTGGGGTCTTTTCTATAGCCTTTATGCGTTCTCATTGGGGTCTTTTCCGTAGCCTTCATGCGTTCTCTTTGGGGTCTTTTCCGTAGCCTTTATCCGTTCTCATTGGGGTCTTTTCCGTAGCCTTCATGCGTTCTCATTGGGGTCTTTTCTATAGCCTTTATGCGTTCTCATTGGGGTCTTTTCCATAGCCTTTATGCGTTCTCATTGGGGTCTTTTCTATAGCCTTTATGCGTTCTCATTGGGGTCTTTTCCATTGCCTTTATCCGTTCTCATTGGGGTCATTTCTATAGCCTTTATGCGTTCTCAATGGGGTCTTTTCCATAGCCTTTATGCGTTCTCATTGGGGTCTTTTCTGGAGCCTTTTAACGTGGCTTTCTAAAGAGTAATACTCACTAGATAAATTTATTTTACCTTTTCTCTTAATATATTTTTTTCTACCTTTCCCATTCCCTACCATTCTTTCACTCACTCGTTATTTTACCTATTCTTTCGATATTTTTCTTTCCCCCTTTCACATTCCCTTATATTCTCTCTCTCTCTCTCGCTCTCTCTTAACCCTTCCCTTTATTTACAGTGCCTTTTCTTCATCTTTCTCCTCACGCTTCGGACCCTATCCTTCTATTTTTGTCTGATCTTTAAAATTCCTGTTTTCCACTTCTCTCCATTTACTGTCCCTTTCTCACTCCTGACTCCATTGCTCTCAATTCTTTCTATCTCCCCCTTTTGTTATCTCGCTATCGCTATGTCTCCGTCTGTTCGTCCTTCTACTCCCCATAAACAACAAGATAAGGGCTTAAGAAGAGGAGACAAAGACGCATTAACAGACAAAAGCGATGTATATGAAGATAAAATAAATGAATTAAAGACAGGAAAATAATAAAGAGGAAGTGAGAGACAAAGAAGACTACGTTAAGCTGAACAGACAATGTAAAAGTTGTCTAACTGGCAGAATTATAACTGTTTATCCAACTTCTGTCCTTGTATTTTCTGTTTCTGTCGTGGTAAATAAAGCTTTTGTTACGAATTATATGACTCAACATATATTCCTTTTGTTATTGCGGAAAAATAGTTTACAAAACCATGTTTCCTTATAATCTATCAAATCCATTTACATTACATCACAAGACGTTGGCAAACTTAGTTGCTAATTGAGAAATCATCCACTATCATTTATCTTTTTACTTCATTCATGACGTCAATGCTTACTAGAAGATCATGAACCAAACTTTTTTACAATCCAGCTGTAAATAACGTGCGTTGTACATTAAGCCGCTCTATGAAGGTTATACATGTCCTGAAAAAAACTTGTATATGTATGTTTTTATATATATAAATACATACATACATACATGCATACATACATACATACACACATACATACATACATACATACATACATACATACATATATATATATTATATATATATATCCTTTTCTGCCATTTCTTGATATGCCTCATATTCTAACCTCACTACAGTCTGACCCTGAAAAAGATAATGAGATAAATGTAGTCTAGAGTCTCTATGCAAGATATGTATATATACATATATATATATATACATATATATATATATATATATATATTTATACATATATATACATATATATACATAATAATGCCGAAGAAATTAAACACTGCTGCTGTAAGAACAAAGAAATTCGTGACGTTTCGAAGTATTAGAAATATTATTGTGCTACCTTGGGATCCTTTGTTGTTGTTTTTGTTTCCTTTGTATGATATTCAAAGAGGTAATCGACTAGAGCATAAACATTAGTGAGAGGAATTGCACTTATAGTATTGACATTAATAGTAGTCCATAAATACATCTCTCGCAGTTATGATCTATATTGGTACATGGACCTCATCTAATATATACATTATACAATATAAACATTATACAATTTGCACATTATAGAATATACACATTATAGAATATACACATTATACAATATACACATTATACAATATAAACATTATACAATTTGCACATTATAGAATATACAAATTATAGAATATACACATTATACAATATACGCATTATAGAATATACACATTAGTGAGAGGAATTGGCACTTGTATTGTCATTAATAGTAGTCCATTAATATATCTCTCGCAGTTATAATCTATATTGCTACAAGGACCTCATCTAATCCTTCGGGCTATATGTGTGATGGTTGATATGTTTTCATAATGTTTCACTTTTTTCTTTTTTTGGAGGGGAGGGAGATGGGTCATTGCAGGTTGTCACTGGCACAGAATGATCTTTATTCACGGAATTTAAAGATGGCAAAGTACTTTCAAATTCAGTATCCAGAAATCGTGTTGATATTTTTGTCTATCATTGCCAAGGTTCTATTACGTCCAACTCCGTTTATTTAAAGCCTTTTTGTTCATTGTTCACTCAAAACTGCAAAGTCCAAAATCCCGTTTAAATTACACACTTTACCAAGAGTTGAAACACCATTTATGCTTGTTTCTCTGAAAAAAACAACTAATTTATATATAAAGATGTGTCATTTTTCAAGATTACATCATAACCATGAACGAGCATCTGGAAGATTATGTGGAGTTCATGAATGTGCAGATAAAAGCGTAAATATTTTGTCATTATGTTTAAGAGGCCTAAGGTTGCTATATCCACGTATTCTCTGTTTTGTTGTTGTAGAGTTTTTTTGTTTTTTTAATATTTAGTTTACTGTTTACAATCGTATCAGTTGGCCTAAGGGAAATGTGTCATTTCAGGTGAACTTCTCTTACTAGACAAATATATCAATATATCATACTTCTTGATAAACTTAACAAAAAGTGTAAAAATAGACTTGGATAAACAATTTGACAAATCTATCTTGCTTACCAAATATTTTATTTTTCACTTATACTTTACGCCGACAAAATAGATTACTATTCAAAGCATTTACTCATTATTACAAACTAGAAAAGCATGGCACTAGAAAAAAAATCCCTTGTCCCCCATGAGAAGACATGGTATGAACATGGCATCTTAATGGCTAGAAGTATGAAAGGAAAATCATCCTTAGATAGGGGTCTATAAAAAAATGAATCAATAACAAAAACAAACAAAACATAGACATGGGTAATACACGTTCAGAGAACACGTCAATACGGAGAGTATAAGGTGTCGACTGAACTAGGAATCCTTCAACAGGAAAATCCCTCTGGCTGAAAACATAACTCAAGGGTGTCGTAATCAGTAAGAATTAAGGAATCAGGAGGCCACCAGATAATAAGACTTCTTTAGGATTGCTTTGAGAGACGTCTGTGCACACCACTAACTCTGGCTTTAGGTATATGAATGACGCGAAATCCGGTGTAAGTCTAAAAAATGAGGGACCCCCGTCACCTTCTCTC
>BOPN01001213.1:89882-92382 GCA_017312705.2 Penaeus japonicus
ATATATATATTTATACATATGTGCACACACACACAAATAAATAATCTGTACATATGTATTTATCATTCTAAATATTCATTGATGTATCAATTTATTCGTTTATTCCATATATGAAACATAGAATTTGCATAAAATCCTCCCACAAAATTAATCTAGACAAAGAAGTAGATAAACACCCAACTTCGAGTAATCCAGAACATAAAACACGTTAGAAATGATTCCTCTCACGCCCTGGGCCTCAAGGAAAAGTGACAGTATGAATACAGAATATATTTATACAGGACTATGATGTTATGTTTGGTCTTTCGTCTGACACTGACAACTTTTGCTGTTATCAATACTATTCTCAGATGTAACATATCTCTTACTCGTCAATTCCGGTTGTTTTGGTAGGCTTATCGTAAAGTTATGCGCATAGATTGTTTTTTTTACGTTTTATATCCAGTGCATGTTTCCTTTGATTTCATGCTTCTGCGATGTTGAGATACACCATATCTCTTTGTTGAGTAATATTTTGTTTGATAATAATGATTTGTGTTATTTTGGGGATTTGAGTATTCATCATCATATTATTAATTCTATTACCATTACTATTATCAATATTGTCATTCTCTTTTTTTACATCCTCCCCATTTACATTAACATTATCATTATCAATAACATTATCATTACTGTCGATACTTTTTTTGTTTAGTATTATCATGATACCATTATTATTATCACCATCATCATCATTACCGTACTATTATTATTATTACCTTTATCCCCACCATCCTTATTGTGCTTGGCGGTGGTGCTTTTATTACCATCTTCATTTTTTATAAGTGTTACAGCCGGTCTTTAATTTGTTTATGGACGGACATCATAGAGTCAGAATGGCAATGTAATTTGCAAAAATAATAAAATTGAAATGCCCATCATTTGCCATATACCGAAAATATGCAATAGGCAAGGCTAAACAATTCTTTAGTTTTGATATTTTGTTATTTACGATGGCAAACAAAAGTGATAATCATAAGTTCTTCGCATGCGACTACCATAAATAACATTGCAACAGTCCTGCTTTGCAATAAATCTGCATCATATATTCTCTGCAGTAGAGAAACCTTCAATCACATTTATTTAATTGTAGTTCTTATTCATACTCGAGAACACCATGTCACATTTCTAGATGAAATTATTACCTTATCTAAAGGTGATTATAGGAGTTCTTTGAATATTAATGGTGAAACTAAATAAGAAGAAATTGAATCTAACTTGAAATTAAATATCTTCGTAAATAAGAGCAACGTCAAATTAGGACTGACTTATCATATCTCCGTTCGTACATTAAAAAAAAAAAAAAAAAAAAAAAAAAAAAAAAAAAAAAAAAAAAAAAAAAAACGTTCAGGTATTCATTTTTTACAAGACTAATGAGTATATACAAATTACATTTTCTCGGGAATGCAAGTACTTAGCTGATAAGTTAGCAAACACGTGAACAAAATATCGTTCTCAATACCTCGTTGAAAATACAATATAACATTCAAAGATTGAGTCGGCTGAATATTGCAAATTCAATATTGAGAGAGAGAGAGAGAGAGAGAGTGAGTGAAAGAGAGAGAGAGAGAGAGCGAGAGAGCGAGAGCTAGAGTGAGAGAGAGAGAGAGAGAGAGAGAGAGAGAGAGAGAGAGAGAGAGAGAGAGAGAGAGAGAGAGAGAGAGAGAGAGAGAGAGAGAGAATATATATATATATATATATATATATATATATATATATATATATATATATATATATATATATATATACATATATACATACATATATACATATATACATACATATATATATATATATATATATATATATATATATATATATATATATATATATACATATATATATACATATATACATATATACATACATATATATATATATATATATATATATATATATATATATATATATATATATATATATATATATATATATATATACATATATATATATATACATACATATATATATATATATATATATATATATATATATATATATATATATATATATATATATATATATACATACATATATATCACAAGATTTTCTAAGTTTGCTGGAGGTAGCAGTTCACTCCTACCTTTCTATAGACTTCGGAACCGGCATATGTTGATGTTTTCCGATATTAACTATTTTACTGATAAGCATACCTGTAATGCCCAAAGTCCTCTGGCACACAGTAACAAGAATCTAATCACTTCATGCTGTTATTGTTCATGGAAACAGCATTTGATTTTGTTTTGTTTTGTTTTCTAAATCCACGGGCTTTAACCGTCAACCTTGGAGTAGAATGCTGTGAAGAATTCTCAGATCAAAGAATCATCTACGTGTGTAACCCATATACAATGAAAAGTTGCAAAGTTGATATAATGTGCACACATATTAACGCATGTAGCAACCATATAAATTGATGACAGCCTAGTTAGTCATTGCATAGTGGTACACCATCGCTATCGCA
>BOPN01001213.1:102382-107382 GCA_017312705.2 Penaeus japonicus
ATGAATACATACACACATACACACACACACACACACACACACACACATATATATATATATATATATATATATATATATATATATATATATATATATATATATATATATATATATATATATATATATATATATATATATGTATGTATGCGTGTGTGTGTGTGTGTGTGTGTGTGTGTGTGTGTGTGTGTGGTGTGTGTGTGTGTGTGTGTGTGTGTGTGTGTGTGTATGTGTGTGTGTGTGTATATATATATATATATATATATATATATATATATATATATATATATATATATATATATATATGTATGTATATATATATATATATATATATATATATATATATATATATATATATGTATATATATATATATATATATATATATATATATATATATATATATATATATATATATATATATATATATATACACACATATAAACAGAGACAGAAACAGTCGTAGACAGACAGTGGCAGATCCAAACAGAGTAAGAATAGAGCGAGACAGAGACCAGAGACAGACCGACAGAGACAGGTAGAAATATTCAAAGACAAATAAATAGAGAATGAAATACAAAAAAGAGAGTCAGAGCGAAAGAGAGTCAGAGCGAAAGAGAGTCAGAGAGAAAGAGAGTCAGAGCGAAAGAGAGTCAGAGAGAAAGAGAGTCAGAGAAACAAGAGTCAGAGAGAATGAGAGTCAGAGAAACAGAGACACAAGGCGAGAGAAAGAGAGAAAGAAGAGACGAGAGAGAGAGAGAGAGAGGGAGAGAGGGAGAAAGAAAGAGAAAGAGAGAGAGAGAGAGAGAGAGAGAGAGAGAGAGAGAGAGAGAGAGAGAGAGAGAGAGAGAGAGAGAGAGAGAGAGAGAGAGAGAGAGAGAGGAGAAAGAGAGAGAGAGAGAAAGAGAGAGGGGAAAATGGGCTTCCCAGTAATGTCACGAACGCCGAGATTATATTTTCCTTCCCAACATCGCCCTGAGGGGAAACGACCTTCCTAGACCAGAACAATATCCTACGATGAAGTGGTTCTTGTTCCCCTCATCCCACATATGTTGGCGTGTAATGGATCTATGTTTACGTTTACCTGGTATAGAGAAAAACGGGGGGGGGGGGGGAGGATACCTGTAAAGAGGTAAGATACTTTGCAAAAAGGGGGAGAAACAAGTTATTTTTTGTTTATTATTATTATTATTATTATCATTATTATTATGATATAGGTATTAGAAGTGGTGGTATGTAATTGATATTATAAGTATTTTGTTTTTATAATACGCTCTTTGCAATATGATTAATAATTGTTTTTGTTGTAGTAGTAGTAGCATTAATAGTAGTAGTAGCTGTAGTGATAGTGATAGTGATTGTGTTAGTAGTTTTAGTAGTAACAAAAATGATGATAAAAAATGAGGATAATGATAAGATCGGCAATAATAATGGTATGAATAATAATGATAATGATAATTAGAATAATGGTAACAATAATAATAATAATGATGATAATAATGTTAATAGTGATAGTAATAATGACAATAATGATAATTACAATAATGATAATAATAATGATAATAATAATGATAATGATATTGATAATGGTAATTCAATAATAAGGATAAAAACATCACAATTATAAAATCATAATAATAACATTGATGATAATGATTATGATAAGATTAATTATATAGATAAAAAACAATTATGATAAAGATAAGCAAAATGAGCAAGGCCATGATAATAATAACATCTAGTAATTAAACCAAAAGCAGTAATATCACAAAAAGAGTAACACAATAACAGCAAAATCATTAACAACGCAAAAATGATTATAGTTTCTAACGATTAAAAAAAATACCTCGAAGGATTACGTCCACGAAGCGACTCTGTGCTTTCACATCGACCCGTATTGTGGACAAGAGCCACAGCCAAGGCACCTCTTAAAGATCGAACATACAGCATATACAGCCTTGTATGAACGGCCTTTGTCAATAGATTGCTACAGGCGCTGAGCTTGTAATGAACATCGAATATAGATGATTATTATCGATTAGATGATAGTGATGGTTATCATCTTCGTCAGGATAATTAATGGCATTATTATTAGCGTTATTATCTCCATCCTCGTCGTTGTTGATATCATCATCATCATCACCATCACCACCATCATCATCATCACCATCATCATCATCACCACCACCACCATCATCACCACCACCACCATCATCATCACCACCACCATCATCACCACCACCATCATCACCACCACCACCATCATCATCACCACCACCATCATCACCACCATCATCATCACCACCACCACCATCATCACCACCATCATCATCACCACCATCATCATCATCACCACCACCATCATCATCACCACCACCATCATCATCACCACCACCACCATCATCACCACCATCATCATCATCACCACCATCATCATCATCACCACCATCATCATCATCACCACCACCACCATCATCACCACCATCATCATCATCACCACCATCATCATCATCACCACCATCATCATCATCACCACCACCACCATCATCACCACCATCATCATCACCACCACCACCATCATCATCACCACCATCATCATCATCACCACCACCACCATCATCACCACCATCATCATCATCACCACCATCATCATCATCACCATCATCATCACCACCACCATCATCATCATCACCACCATCATCACCATCATCATCACCACCACCATCATCATCACCACCACCACCATCATCATCACCACCACCATCATCACCACCACCATCATCATCATCACCACCATCATCATCACCACCACCATCATCATCACCACCACCATCATCACCACCACCATCATCATCACCACCACCATCATCATCACCACCATCATCATCATCACCACCACCATCATCATCACCACCACCACCATCATCACCACCATCATCATCACCACCACCATCATCATCACCACCACCATCATCACCACCACCATCATCATCACCACCACCACCATCATCACCACCATCATCATCATCACCACCACCATCATCATCACCACCACCATCATCACCACCACCATCATCACCACCACCATCATCATCACCACCACCATCATCATCACCACCATCATCATCATCACCACCACCATCATCATCACCACCACCACCATCATCACCTATATATATATATATATGCACCAGAACAACAGGCGCATGTATACACGCATTCAAACACATACTGCCAACTATTCATTACATTAATGCGGGATCCATTTAAATCAGCCACGGCTTTAGAATGTGGTGTCGATACTCCAAAATAAGGGCAATATTTATTAAAGAGAATAGAACTCACCCACACGCACGCACAACACACACACACAAACACACACACACAAACAGACAAACACAAAAAATATACGTGAGTGTTTGTGCCTGTTGTTTTTCAGATAGTCCTCCCACACACACTTCCGCGTCTACACATTAACACATTCACAACGCTACATGAAAGATCAACTTCAAAGTTATAACAAAAAAAGGAAGAAAAGACATCACGGAACACATACAAACTGGAGGAGTGTGTGAAGTAGGTCGAAAGCTGCTTGGTCTCTGGTGATTAAACTCCGATAATGACTTTGTTGTTTCATTCGGCCAGTTCCAGATGGCCTCAAGAACCCAACTTCATGAGCAAAGCCAGGTGGATAGATCTGGAAATGTTTTCAGGAGAAAGTTATGCCATGTTTTATTTTTTTATTTATTTATTTTTCTTTTTTTTATGTGTGTGTGTGTGTGTGTGTGTGTGTGTGTGTGTGTGTGTGTGTGTAATCATTGTGTTATATTTGCAGCATAATGTTTGATGATGTGTCGTAATGTTTTTTTTTCCTTTGTTTGAAACAAAGGAGCGTGAGCGAATATGAAAATGTATGTTTGATAAAACAAATTAAGTTGATATATAGGTTTTCTAGTCCTTGTAATTTTATGGTATTTATGTGAGTTTCGTGATATCATAAAGTATATGTGAGCTTATATAAGTGTATGTGAGATGATGTCTAAATATATATGATATAAACAGAGACTTGCATTAAGGACACTTACTATCTAACCCATTTTCTTTCTTACCACAACAGCAAACCTTTTTCGATAGCAATTGTTACACACACACACACACAGAGCCACACACAAATATAGAATGAAAGACAAAAAGAGAGTCAGAGCGAAAGAGAGTCAGAGAGAAAGAGAGTCAGAGCGAAAGAGAGTCAGAGAGAAAAAGAGTCAGAGAGAATGTGAGTCATAGAAACAGAGACACAAGGCGAGAGAAAGAGAGAAAAAAGAGAGGGGAGAGAAAGAGGGAAAGAAGAGAGGTGAGAGAGAGAGACAGAAGAGAGGAGAGAGAGAGAAAGAAGAGACGAGAGAGAGAGAGAGAAAGAAGAGAGGGGAGAGAAGGAGAGAAAGAAGAGATAAAGAGAGAAAGAAGAGAAGGAAGAGAAAGAGAGAAGAGAAGAGAGGAGAGAGAGAAAGAAGAGAAGAGAAGAGAGCGAGAGAGAGGAGAAAGAGAGAGAGAGAGAAAGAGAGAGGGGAAAATGGGCTTCCCAGTAATGTCACGAACGCCGAGATTATATTTTCCTTCCCAACATCGGCCCGAGGGGAAACGACCTTCCTAGACCAGAACAATATCCTACGATGAAGTGGTTCTTGTTCCCCTCATCCCACATATGTTGGCGTGTAATGGATCTATGTTTACGTTTACCTGGTATAGAGAAAAACGGGGGGGGGGGGGGATACCTGTAAAGATGTAAGATACTTTGCAAAAAGGGGGAAAAAACAAGTTATTTTTTGTTTATTATTGTTATGATTATTATTATTATTATTATGATATAGGTATTAGAAGTGGTGGTATGTAATTGATATTATAAGTATTTTGTTTTTATAATACGCTCTTTGCAATATGATTAATAATTGTTATTGTTGTAGTAGTAGTAGCATTAATAGTAGTAGTAGCTGTAGTGATAGTGATA
>BOPN01001213.1:187382-191885 GCA_017312705.2 Penaeus japonicus
TTTGTAAACAAATAAGTAGATAGGTAAAGAGCAACAATGATCACCTTCAATATTTGCCGCATATATCTTCCACAACTATCTCGGTAATACGAATTCACAG
Source organism: Penaeus japonicus (assembly GCA_017312705.2). Classification (NCBI taxonomy): domain Eukaryota; kingdom Metazoa; phylum Arthropoda; class Malacostraca; order Decapoda; family Penaeidae; genus Penaeus; species Penaeus japonicus. The sequence continues at coordinate 187,483 of BOPN01001213.1, forward strand.
CGCCACAATCTAAGACATTATGCAAATATAGATCCATAAGAACATGGAAAAAAATTCGGCGTTTTTCTACTCCTATACGCCACACCAGGTTTCTGGATGTCACACCGTAGAGTTTACTAAGGATAAAAAATGGGAAACTAATGTAAATAATAATAATAATAAGGACAGAGGCTAAACGGGTTATGTTGCCATGGCGATTACGTCCTATTATGTATCATTAAGCCGTGGCTTTCCCTCAGGATAATACTGTATCTACACACAGACACACAGTATTTTCGTGTTCATCAAGATTGTATGTTTTTTTTTTTTTTTCTCTCCTACGCGGATATGGATGACACTTAATAACACTCCGTCAATACGTAGTACTTCGTTGTTGCACCTATTTATATGTCACATTGCTTTGTATTTTTATCAGCCTTTTTACCTACGTCCTGCTGAAGAAGAGGTTGATAATCATAGTGCCAACAAATGTGCAATAGAGCTTTTCAAAATGCAAAAGAAAAGTACACATCCTACGTTGGAAAATCATATTTTTTTTAAAACTGAAAATACAGCGAGGTAAAATAAATATTTGTGTTAGTCTCCTATGAAAGAAAAAGAAGCTGTGCCAGTCCTCTGAATTTACGAATGTGATTAATGTCTAAAACTACTTAACTACTTAAAAGGTTAATTCGATGAGTCGCAACAGGCAATGGAAGGAGACAAATACAAATATTTTTGTGTACATATACATACACACACACACACACACACACACACACATATATACATACATACATACATATATATATATATATATATATATATATATATATATATACATATACACACACACACACACACACACGCATACACACACACATACTCATACATTTACATATATGTGTATGTATACGGTTGAATGATTGCATGCACATGTGGTTGTGGGAGTATTCATATATCCAAATGGGAGAGAGAAATGTGATAAAAGGGTATCATACATAAAGAGTAATTGAAGTGATCTATGATTAGATTTTTTTGAGACAGTTTTAATTAATGTATGATATATGTCCATTGCTTCAAATTATCAGCCTCTTAAGAAAATTTTGTTTCAAGATCTATTTGGCTACAGGTACACTTCCACTAATAATTGGAAATATGATTTATTCAGTTCAAGCAAAAAAAAAAGAAAAAAAAAAGAAAAAAAAAAAAAAAAAAAAAAAAAAAAAAAAAAAAAAAAAAAAAAAAAAAAAAAAAAAAAAAAGAAAAAAAAAAACACTCTATCACTGAACCCTTCATCGACATCAGCCACCAGCTGTTAATATGAGAGCAGCAATAAAATAGCCTTTTCCTTGATGGCTATGGTCCTTATAATGATTGCTACGTCTAATACAAATTGAAATAGATAATGAATTTGTTTATATATGGAAATAGATTAATTTGTAAACAAATAAGTAGATAGGTAAAGAGCAACAATGATCACCTTCAATTTTTGCCGCATATATCTTCCACAACTATCTCGGTAATACGAATTCACAGCGCCACAATCTAAGACATTATGCAAATATAGATCCATAAGAACATGGAAAAAAATTCGGCGTTTTCACTCCTATAAGCGCCACACCACAGGTTTCTGGATGTCACACCGTAGAGCTTGATTAGGATAAAAATGGGAAACTAATGTAAATAATAATAATAATAATAAGGACAGAGGCTAAACGGGTTATGTTGCCATGGCGATTACGTCTCGTCCTATTATGTATCATCACTAAGCCGTGGCTTTCCCTCAGGATAATACTGTATCTACACACACACACACACACACACACACAGTATTTTCGTGTTCATCAAGATTGTATGTTTTTTTTTTCTCTCTCCTACGCGGATATGGATGACACTTAATAACACTCCGTCAATACGTGGTACTTCGTTGTTGCTCCTATTTATATATCACATTGCTTTGTATTTTTATCAGTCTTTTTACCTACGTCCTGCTGAAGAAGAGGTTGATAATCATAGTGCCAACATGGTGCAATAGAGCTTTTTAAGATGCAAAGGAAAAGTACACATCCTACGTTGGAATTTTTTTTTTTTTTTAACTGAAAATACAGCGAGGTAAAATAAATATTTGTGTTAGTCTCTTATAAAGAAAAGAAGCTGCCAGTCCTCTGAATTTACGAATGCGATTAATGTCTAAAACTACTTAACTACTTAAAAGGTTAATTCGATGAGTCACAAATATATAAATAAAAGGAGACAAATAAGTAAATTTTTGTGTACATATACATACACACACACACACACACACACACACACATATATACATACATACATACATATATATATATATATATATATATATATATATATATATATATATATATATATATATATATATAGAGAGAGAGAGAGAGAGAGAGAGAGAGAGAGAGAGAGAGAGAGAGAGACAGATATATATATATATATATATATATATATATATATATAGAGAGAGAGAGAGAGAGAGAGAGAGAGAGAGAGAGAGAGAGAGAGAGAGAGAGAGAGAGAGAGAGAGAGAGAGAGAGAGAGAGAGAGAGTACGTTTATCATTATCCGTTCTAGCACAATCCTAATTACATTCTTATATATTTCAGTCACACTATTCACAATATCGTTTGTCATTTTTGTGTGCAATATACCACACTAAAAAGGGTAGATTCGCCACTGAACAGGACACTAATGGGCATTGGAATGAGCAACATACGGAGCAGAAAGAAAAAGAAAACAGAAAAAAATACTTCCAAAACACACAGCTGTGGGAAATTAGAACGCACACCCATTTAGGAGGGGGAAAAAAATCCTTGTTTAAAGGTCTTAAAAATACCTCGGCCAGATAATCAGCAACAAACAGGCAAGGACGTAAGAAAAAAAAGTATGCAAAATAGAGAACGAGTACTATATATGTGAGGCATTACGTAAGAGCTGAGTTACAATGAATAACAAACACACGCAAGTAGTGTGCATTATGTTACAATGGACTCTTACAAATCCATTATGCTTTGTGATGGCCGATTATACAAGCACACTCTCTGCCAGCAGTACGCTTTATTTAGCACAGTAATAGCTCTCCGCCAACACAGTATCATAAATAACGATGACCGTAATTACTGCATAAATGCAAGACTGGCCTGTACTTGGGCATTTAGAGCGTGGTCACTTGCAACAGATATAACACAACCAATCTGTCAGAAATGATTATGAAGTCAATAGCTCTCCTATTTCATTGTTCAGTTACTTGATTAGGTATATATAGAAGATTGTATTCGGTAACAATGGTAGAAGCAGTAGCAAAACTATTATTATTTGTAAGTTTTGATGATAATATTTCTGATTCTGCTACTGATGATGGTGAATTTCTTGACTTTGATAATGATGATGATATTGATGGTACAATAATGATTATGATGATGACAATTATGAAGATGATGATAGATATATCGAGGATAATGATGGGGATGATGACGATGTTGTTCATGATGATGATGATGGTGATGATGACAATGACGATAATGATGAGGATATCGATGATAATGATGGGGATGATGAATGATGGGGATGATGAATGATGGGAATGATGTTGAAAACGGTACTGATAATGATAAGACTAGAATATCATTAATAATGATTACACAGATTAGTATGCTAATGATAATCGTTTGTGCAGTGTAGAGTACTCATGGTGAGGAAGGACAATGAGAGAGGGTTAATAAAATCAATTTCAAAAAGTAAAGAGATAAATTGTGTATAGTGTATTCATATACATCACATAGTTCATAAATGTAGCCTGCAATCCAAATTACAAAAGTAGATATTGATAACACAGCTATGCGATAGCTAAATGTTACCCAATCTGCATGTTTGAATTGTGTATTTCATCATGGATAAGAAGAGATGAGCAGTATAAGTCATGCATTATCTAAGCTTCGTTCGCCATGCACAGTTGCTGAAAAGCCTCAGTTATCTAGTCCGGCTTTAGCCTTTTGTGTTCATTGTTTCGCACAAGTTATTGCAGCATTATGTGACTATTCATGACGATGTTGACCATTGTGCCTGGGTTTCTGCATGAAATATCCATATAACTGACTGCGATTAATGGTAGCCTCTTCCAAGCTATGATTTTTGTTGTCGGGGAAGTACAAGAGAATCGGTGTAAAGGTTCCTTGATGCAGCTTTATGTGCATGAGCTTAGGTGATGTCATGAAATATTATGTTTGTTAGATATGAAAGACTATATGCAATGGGATTTCACTTTGATGTTGATTTATATTTTCGATATAAATGAATTTAATATATGTTTATGTATATATATATATATATATATATATATATATATATATATATATATATATATATATATATATATTTTTTTATATATATATGTGTATT
>BOPN01001213.1:202694-207694 GCA_017312705.2 Penaeus japonicus
AGAGACGAAAAAAGGGGAGAAAAAAATATTTTTCTTCACCATTACGTAGTTGGGGACCAAGACACACCGTGATTTACAAAGGGTTGTGATCTTAGCACTGGCGAATCAGCGTCGTTGTGAATTCCATTTATCTAGCCTTTTCAGCCTACATTATCGATCTCGCCCCTTTACTAGTGCAGCATGATTTCAAATTCAACGTTTGGCCCAATTTGCATAAAACTTGAAATCAGTTCCGGATTATGACGATAGAGGAATTGTGATTTGCAATGCTTCGCAACCAAAACAATTTTTCTCATCGGTAAAATGCGCTTAGTTAGAGTGAAGATGCATATCATTTGACTTAAAAAGGATATAGATAAAGCGAAGACAGAAAGCAATAAAAAGATTTAAATCATAGGACTGGATAAATAAGGCTTAAAATATCGCGTGATGAATAATTAATGGCCCCCCGAATAAAAGTAGATTTAAGATCGAAAATTGTCCGCATCTTGATTTGATGATTGTTTTGATTCCGTTTTCTTTTCCTCTCGCCTTTGATTCTTCTTTGACACTTTGCATAGCGTTCGCTCTCCTGAATGAATGTAAGGATAAGGAGGATGATAATAGTGATAATAATGATTATATATATATATATATATATATATATATATATATATATATATATATATATATATATATATTTCATTAATGATAATACTAATACTAAAAGTGATAAGTATGATGATAATGATAATAATAAGGATTATAATGTATGTGATGATAATGATAACATTAAGATAATGATAATAGTAAGAACAATAACAATAACAACAATAATGACAGTAATAATGATTATGATATTGATAGTGATAATACTTCTACTACTAGTGATAATGATAATGGTAATGATAATGATAATGATAATAATAATAATAATAATAATAATAATAATAATAATGATAATGATGACAATAATAATAATGATATTAATAATGATAGTGATGATGATAATGATAGTAATAAGAAAAATGATTATATAATGATAATAATGGTAATGATAGTATTAATAATGATAACAATAATGATTATAACAATGACGCTGATGACAATAATGATAAGAATAAGGATGGTGATGATAATGATAATGATAACAGTAATACTAATTATAATGATGATAAGGGTAATTGTGACGAAGATAATAGTAATGATGACAAAAATGATAATAATAACAATAATAAGGATAACGACGATGATGATAATCGTGATAATAGAAATAATGAAAATCATAACAGTATCATTGATTATAACATAATAATGATGATAACGATGATAACAACAATAACAATGATGATAGTAATATTAATCATAATGATAACAAAAACAAAATACCATCAAGAAAAACAAGAACAAAATACACCACCAGTAACAACAACAACAAAACCACCACTACGAACACCAACAACAAAAACTACAACCACAATTAACAACAACAAAATACCAACATCAACATCAACAGCAAAATACCCACGACCACCACCAACAAAATTCCACATCCACAACTAACAACAACAACAACAAAACCTCCACTACGACCACCATAAACAACAACACCACCAAAATACCAACATCAACAGCAAAATACCCACGACCACCACCACCAAAATGCCACAAGCTGCAATAACAACAACAAAAAAGTCGTTTACCTGTGAGTTGAGGGTCGGGTGTGTCACTGTGTCGGGGGACCGTAACTAACTTTACGCCAAGACTCCGACATCGCCGCGGGTCCGAAATGCAAATTGTGGTTTAGCTTAAACAAGGGTGTGTTTAATGTCAAATTTGTGTTTTGTATTCGGTTTTTATTGTTATTTTTTATTTATTTATTTTCATTATTATTTTTATTTTTTTTGTAGGGCTTTTGTTGTTTGTTCGTTTGTTGGTGATGAAGATGAGGGTGGTGATGGCTGTTGTTGTTACTATTTTGGTAGTAGTAGTAGCAGAAGTGGTGGGGATAGTAGTAGAAGTATCTGTTACTGGTGTGGTACCAGTCATTATTATCATCATCATCATGACCAATATCGACATAATTTTTATCAGTATTCTTGTTATCTTTATCTCCTCCATAATAATAATTATTATCAACTCTATGACCATTATCCCGATCACCATCAATATCATCATTATCATTATAATCACCACCACCACCACCATCAATATCATCATTATCATTATCATTACCACCACCACCATCATCATTATCATCATCACCTTTATAATTATTCCTATTACATTATCACCCTCCTATGACCACATCCAAAACAGAATAAATAAATGAACAAACAAAGAAACAAACAAACATTTTTTCTAAACCACAAGACCACGAGAATCTTGCAAGTATGTGCATGATGAGTGTCAAGCATCATTTTCTAATATTGGTGAAGCACAGGGATATTTCAGACGAAGGATTAAAAATATCACACAGGAGCCATTACCTGCCAGATATACGAGTCGATTTCACGTGAACAGACTAAACCTTATGGGGGAAACCCGCAAAAAATGGGGAGTGATATAGCAAGATCACACCAGAGCGTCCTTGATTATCACGGTATGTTAATTTAGAGACCTATTTTACTGACGGTGCTTGTATATATGTATGGGTATAAGCAACTATGTATACAATCATTAAAACGTTTTATATCATTGATAGTTCTCCAATTGTGTATGTCTTCATTCGAATTATACGTTACACTTTTAACCATACAAACTCCTATCATCTCGGGTTTCCATCAAGTCCTCAAACTCCCGCTCCACCTGCCACCGGATAAGATCATCAACATGGAATTCCGTCAAGTAATTGAAATGCAAATGCAGAGAATGTAGGTACATACTAACATAGATATCGTGGTGTGATTCGGTCTTGACAATGGATGTTTCGCGAACTAAAGACACAGGGTGAGAGCTCGTGTTCTGGGGAGGGGGGAGAAGGGGGAGGGAGGGGGGGGGATGTAATGACGCAGGTGTGTCATCTTGAGGGCGTCTCAGAGATGCTGGGGAGGTTCTCATAACGCGGGTTCTAGGATGAGATGTCTATTGTTGGTTTGGAAGCTGATGCGAGTAAGGTTATGATAGATCTTCTGAAAAATAGTAAAGTTTGTAAATTGATGATGAAGATAATGATTTAGTATAACGCCGTATGAAGATAGTAAATTTGTGAATTGATATGAGGATAATGAATTATATATATATATATATATATATATATATATATATATATATATATATATATATATATATATATACACATATATATATATATATATATATATATATATATATATATATATATATATATATATACACAAACATATATATATATATATATATATATATATATATATATATACATATATATATATAAAAGAAAAGAAAATACTGAGTGCAAACGTTAACTTACATAGCCGTATAATATGTGGGTCAACATCCACTAGGAAAAAAATAATCACCAGATTGCGTGGCAACCTCTGGCAATGATCACTTGGAAAATATATGATCCTGAAAATTATAACTTTCGAATCTTATTAATGATCTAGTGCATGATATTGATGATGATGATGAAGATGATGACGATGGTCACGGCCACGGTCAGTTCAGGGTGATGGTGATTGTGATGATGATGATGATGATGATGATGATGATGGTGATGATGATGATGATGATAATGATGATTATGATGATGATAATGATTGTAAAAATTATTATAATAATAATAACAGTAATCATATCATATTGATGAATAGACAAACGTAAACATAGATCTACAAACAAATCATTAAACATGAGGATAAAATGAGGCTTCAGTGCAATTTTTATTGGTCTAACATCAACAAAGTTTTCATATGAGGATCAAGTCATCTGAACACTTTTCCTGAGGTGAAAAAACGGATGCCTTAGGAGCAAACATCAAAATAAAGTAGTCTGTTTACATTATATAAGCATGAATGAACACTTCCAGGCCTTCAAAGGATAGTAGTTTTCAATATTATTACTGTTGCTATGGTTACTCTCGTTATTGTTTTCGTCATTATTGTTGTTGTTATCATTTATATTATTAACATCAACGTTATCATCATTAGTTGTAGTAGTAGTAGTAGTATTGTCATCATCATTATTACTTTTGTATTCATTCTTATAATAATTGTTATTATTATAATCATTGTTACTGTTATTATCATAATGGTAATACTTACAATAACAGAAGGAATAGTTGTAGTAATAATGATAATAATGATGACAACGATAATGTCAATAATCATGATTATAATCATGATGATAATAGTGATGATAGTAATAATGATAATGATAATAGTGATGATGATAATGATAACGATAATGACAATAAAATTATAAAAACAAGAATGATACAACCATAATAATAATAGTTATTGAGATGAATGATAATAATAATAATTCTTATTCTTATCATAAACATTTCCATCACAGTCATTGGTTTATATCTATTGAATAGACGCAGGTAATTGGATTAGTTAAGTTGATCTTTATGGAAATGCATTTACCGTGAATTTGCATATCTAATGATTACGATTTATTTCCCTTCTTTAACGTCTGTAGCCATATACACACACGCACTTAAGCATGCACACACACACACACACACACACATACACACACACACACACACACACACACACACACACACACACACACACACACACACACACACACACACACATGCACGCACATACACACACACACGCACGCACGCAAGCACACACACCTCTTTCCCTGAGCCCTTTGTTTTCATCCTTTGTTCTTGTCTTCCTTCGAAGAGCTTTCATAACTTACTTCTTGCTTCTTCCAAAGTTTCCCGTCTTCGCTCGCCTCTCGGGCCTCATTACTTTCCTTCTTTTTAAAATGGCTTCAACTTAAATATTTTTCTCAGCTTTTCTTCTAATTAACTTTCCTTCTTCATTATCTATGTTTTCTTTTCTTTTTTTCTTTCTTTT
>BOPN01001213.1:220207-227707 GCA_017312705.2 Penaeus japonicus
ACCAGATGATCAGGCGATAGAACATACTAGACGATAAAAAACCTTAGACCAGTGTAAGGGAATTGCGGTTTCCCGATACTTAATGACGTAATGCGAAGAAAATCTATTACAAATACATTTAAAATAAAAGGGTAACGATTATCCAATATATCTTTCTCCTAGCCTTATTGTTGGATTATATTACCTTCAGTGCTAAGCTGACATCCCAAGAATCTCTTCATAATTCATCATCTTGAGGATGTAAATTGAATAGCTGCACGCATTCTGCTTTTATCTAATTCATGACACATAGCTTACATGCATGAAAAGAAAAATATGTAATATAAAAACAAACAGATAAAAAAGTTCACCCTGTTTTCCAACGCTGTTTAAATCAAAATCCGAGTTTGTATATTAACACATCGATCAGGAAAACGTCAGCCGTATTAAAGAATGGAACACACACACACACACACTCGAACACAAACTTACATACACATGTGGATGTTTGTCTGTACACACACACATGGATATACCACAGGTATATATGTATTTAGGAATAAATATATATATATATATATATATATATATATATATATATATATATATATATATATATATATATATATATATATATATATATATATATATATATGAATATACATACATACATACATACATATATATATATATATATATATATATATATATATATATATATATATATATATATATATATATTTATATATACATATATACATATATACACATATACATATACACACACACAAATATATATATATATATATATATATATATATATATATATATATATATATATATATATATATATATACATATATATATATATATATATATATATATATATATATATATATATATATACATATATATAAATATATATATATATATATATACATATATATATATATATATATATATATATATATATATATATATATATATATATATATTATATACGCACACACACATATGTAGAGTATGTGTGTGTGTGTTTGTGTGTGTATATTTGTGTGTGACAGATACATTATTACTTAGCTGACCTTTCTCTATCCTCACTACAAGTATGTTGTCCACATATCAGGTGGGAAAAAAAAATGTGCAATGTTTTTTTTTACGCAAGTTGTTCATAAATGAAATGTATAGAAGGTTCGTATTTATTAGACATATGAATAACATGAATACAACAAAAATCAATAATTCTTGTGTATATACACACATAGTTATTCATAATCGGAATTTTCATACATATATGATAACTGCTGTACTGTTGAAGAAACCCAAAAACAGATGATATTCACATGGCAAGTGTCAGTATTCTTCCTTGGTCACGTTATATATAGAAATGGAAAAGTGTTATCTGGAGAAACAATACGTATATTGCACTATTAACATAACTTATTGCCTAATGACAACAAGTTTATCAACATGTCAAATCTTATAATATTGTATCAGTCATATTTTTTCCCCCGTATGAGTTTACATTACTAGAGACGTAGTATGGTACAAAGATGCTACCGGTGCCACCCCCCCCCCCCCGACACACCAGAAAATACCTCGAGTCTAGGTCCTGTAGGCGACGACCCCGACGACCTGCAGCATTTAATGGTTCAAGTTACGAGAAGTGGCTGTTTCTTCGCTTCTTAATCTATATCTTTTTTTTTCACACGTTTTAATATTTCGTTGATTCAGATACATATCTCTTCATGTCTGCTTTGATATGGAATTTCCTTCTTTAAGTTCTGCTTTTCATTCGGATTCGGATTCAATATTCATACAAGAATCACTGTGAAATTATTCCATCTTTAGATATTCTATCACGCCGACATGGTCAGTTCCATTATTGACTGGTCATTAATATATAAATTTACTTTCATGAACACAGACACCCACATGGACACGCATACCAGAGGACAATAAGTTAGCTTGCGATGTAAATTGTGGCTTCGATATTCATTGCAGGTTATGTTACATTATTCCAGTTCGTAGCTCATTTCCATAAACACACACGAATGTACACATGCAGATACGAACATATGCGTACACACACACACACACACACACGCATATATGTATATATGTATATATATGTATATATATATATATATATATATATATATATATATATATATACATATATATATGTATGTATGTATATATACATATATATATATATATATATATATATATATATATATATATATATATATATATATATATATATACATATATATATATATATATATATATATATATATATATATATATATATATATATATATGTATGTATATATATATATATATATATATATATATATATATATATATATATATACATATACACATAGATATATATATATATATATATATATATATATATATATATATATATATATATATATATATAAATATATATATATATATATATATATATATATATATATATATATATATATCTATCTATCTATCTATATATATATATATATATATATATATATATATATATATATATATATACATAGATATAAATATATATATATATATATATATATATATATATATACATATATATATATATATATATATATATATATATATATATACATATGTATATACATATATATATATATATATATATATATATATATATATATATATATATATATATTTATATATATACATATATATATATATATATATATATATATATATATATATATATATATATATATATATATGTGTGTGTGTGTGTGTGTGTGTGTGTGTGTGTATGTGTGTGTGTGTGTGTGTGTGTAAGATATATATATATATATATATATATATATATATATATATATATATATATATATATATATATATATATATGTATATGTATATATATATATATGAATATATATATATATTTATATATATATATATATATATATATATATATATATATATATATGTATATGTATATATATATATATATATATATATATATATATATATATTTATTTATATTTATATATACATATATGTATATATATATATACATATATATATATTTAAAATCAAAATAAATTTAAAAAAGAAATGTTCTACCATGTGAAAGAACAGACATGAAAACAGGGAGTGAAACCCAACCCTGGCTACAGTTCATTACCCGTTACGGTGATTGAATTACACTGTAAATAGCTCAGAGGGAGTAGGAGCAGCACTGAGGTTTGGGTTCATCCTTTAGACGTGGCGTGACTTTAGATTTCAGGTTTTCTGTTGAGAAACTCTTAAAAAAAGTTTAAATAGTATTTGTTAGGGTTTTATAATGTTTACTCATGTTAGCTTTTACTCATTATATAAGGGAACGCTATGTAGACTAAGTGAAATAGACTAAGTAAGTTAGTAAGTAAGCGAGTATATGACATTGTAAACACATGTCGTTGTTTTTTGTGAATGAGAATGTTTCTAAAGTTTATATATTGCGTGAATCATTGTCAGTCTAATGAAGATATCATTATAATAAAACATCTAGTAAGGAGAGGATTTTAACCCTTTAGCATGACCGTTGAGGGAATAGACAAAAAAAAAAAAAAAAAAAATGAGAGATGTTACATCCTACCTCTATTTTTTTCTATCTTTCGCAGTATGGGTGATGTGGTGGATATAATGCCACGACTGTTGTCATAGATATGATTGTATAAATCTACAATGAAGGGACCCACGGGAACGATCTGTCTAACGGGCGCATCCCTAAGGGACTTCATCTATTGGATTTGTGTGTGTGTGCATATCTATCTATCTATCTATCTATCTATCTATCTATATATATATATATATATATATATATATATATACATATATATATATATATATAATTGTATGATACTGATACTATAGTCTGTTCACTTAGGTCTGATGGCTGGAACAATCAGGACAATTGAGACGAACATAATAAAACTACAGTTTATCTTATCTTTACAAATTTATATCTATATTAGTAAACTCATTCAAATCTAAGCTTTTAGAATAATTTCCGGAACTAATGAAGTTAAAAGTAACCTTAAAGACTATATAGACTGCTAGCTGATAGATTTGTCTGATCTGTATATGCTTATGTGTTAATTCATTTACTATTAGATATATTTTGCGCCTTGAGTGATTTCGGATGACGGGAAACTTGGCCGGGGCGCAGCGAAAACCATGGAACGGATTTTTCTTTTATGATTATGATGACGATGACGCTAGGGACAATGATAATAATCATACTGATGATTAGGATTGTGATCGTGATGGTCATGATTATCTTTATTGTTATCATTATCGTTATCGTTACAATCTTCATCACCATCACCATCTTCATCAGCTTTCATTACCATTATCATCATCATCATCATCATCATCATTATCATTATCACCAACACCAATATCATCATCGTGATAATGGACATAATGACCGTGATGATACGATCATTTTTATTAATAATAAAATGAAAATTATAATGATAACAATCATGATAACATCATAATAATGAAAATATTGCTGTCACTATTATCATCATCAATATCATATGATTATTATCATTTGTATCATTACCATCATTGTCATTATCAATGTTGCTATTGCTAATTCCAATTTTGTCACAAATGCAATGTAGAGGCGCCAGCAGTCGAGAGGTTCCAGTCCCCCTCTTAAGAGCAAGCGGAGAGCCAGTGTGTTCGCGCGACAGTCTGTCATGCTATTCTGGTCACCATATTGACTCTCTTCTCAGCGTGCGACCCTCGCCGCTTTGCCTCCACCAATGGCAGCCGAGCTATGTGTCTACGTAGATATTAGATTTGAGTGAGTAGACTATGGTGATAGTAATGTTGACTATCATGATAGTAATAATGATCATAATCATGATATTGATAAAGATGATAATCATGATAGTAATATTGATGATAATCATGATAGTAATAATGATGATAATCATGATAGTAATAATGATGATAATCATGATAGTAATAATGATGATAATCATGATAGTAATATTGATGATAATCATGATAGTAATATTGATGATAATCATGATAGTAATAAAGATAATCATGATAGTAATATTGATGATAATCATGAGAGCAACAATTATTGAAATCATATGAGTGATAAGGATAATAATCATAAGAATGATGATGATAATAATCATAATAGTAATACGGATAATAACCAGATTAGTAATAATGATAACAAGATTATTAAAGATAACAAGAAGATTAAAGATAACAAGAAGATTAAAGATAATAATCATACTAGTAATAATGATGGTGATAATGATAATAACAAAGACAGAAAGGAGAGTATTACCAATATCAGCAGTAATAATCACCAATAACCTCGGTAGCATAAATAAACCTTCATTAAAGAATAAAGCCCATTCACCCTTCGCAACCATTAAGCAGGGTTTATCAGGCGCAACAAGGCATTCAAACTCCGCATTATTGGTGCTTGTGTCCCGGATGTAGCAGCCCTTAAGAAGCACGGCCATGCGTCTTCTAACACTCTTGTTTTGAAGATAGTTCGTTTTATTGGCACTTATATCTATGCTCATTGCTCGAGCTAGGGTAATCGCTAAACCCTTTTTTACGCTTGTTTGGTTTTATTTGGTTGCCAGCTAGGTTTATTTTCTACCAATTGTAGGTTTTTTTTTTTTTTTTTTTTTTTTTGTACAACCGGTGCTTAAATGCCGGTGGAGATGCACCTTCCTTTGATCTAGATGAGATTCGATTATGTTTTCATTATGTCATTATGTCATTATTTCTGTTTTTGTTTTGTTTTGTTTTGCTTTGTTTTCCTACCTTTATGATAGAGATTGATAGTGCGATATAATTTAGGGCGGGAGTTACATAGAGTGAGTCATAAAGAACATTTACATATGATAATAAGAGAAAAAACAATAATAACAGTAATGATAATGATACTAATATTGATACATGCCGACACACACACATGCATACATACATACATACACACACACACACACACACATATATATATAATATATATATATATATATATATATATATATATATATATATATATATATATATATACATATATATACATGTATGTGTGTGTGTGTGTGTGTGGATATATATGTATATATATATATATATATATATATATATATATATATATATATATATATATATATATATATATGTACATATACACGAGTATATATATGCACACACACATACACACACACACAAACAAGCAAACATTATATGCATTCTCATGAAAACTAAGCTCTGTGAGAATGCATGCAGCAAAATCCACTGAGCCACAGCAGGCCGTGCGACTTCGTGCAAGCGGCGTCATGCAAAGGAGATAAAAATGGTGAATGCTTCCGCCTCGAAAGCAATCGTTTACCTCAGTACGTGTAAAAAAAAAAAAAAAAAAAAAAAAAAAGGATTTTGAGTTTTGGCTGTTTTGGAGATTCTTTGTCCCTTTGTTTACAATTACAGAAAATATATTACGCTTGGCGCTTTGGTCTCTCACGCGGGCGACTTGTTAATGAGAGCGGCAGGGAGGCAGGGTTCGCACGCTAGATTTTGCCACTGAGCTCAGGCTCCGGTAACGATCTCGAAGTTTGCTCAGCCTTACTTGTGTGTAATTAATGGGTCTGTTCCTCTTAAGATTGCTTTGAGAGGATTGGCTCCCGATCAGTTAAAAAAGCGGGGAATACCATACCATGAAATACAGTATGATTATGTGTGTGTGAGAGAGAGGGGAGATGGAGAGAGGGAGAGAGACAGAGAGTGAGAGTGAGAGAGATGAGAAGAGACAGAAAGAGAGACGGAAAGAGAGGATGAGCGAGAGAGAGAGAGAGAGAGAGAGAACGAAAGACAGAAACAGAGAGGGGGATGGAAAAAGAGCGAAAGCGAGAGAGAGAGAGAGAGAGAGAGAGAAAGATAGATCATATAATCATATGATAAAAGTATAAACTTAGTGAGGCCTCTTAATAAGTTAAAAGTGCAGTAAAAACAACATCTACTCCACGAAGGCATTCATTTAAAACTCAACGCACCATCATATGTGGTAAACATTAATTGGCATTGCGAAATGTCTTTGAAAAGAAAACTCCAGTTTTGATGAAAAATTATTCGGGAAATGGCCCGGATAGAAAACGAATTTTCCGAGTGGAGGGAAATCTAAAAGCCTATAAAGTTTACTTGTTTTTGCTGATGTTTTGACATTCCATCTCATCACATAAAGCAGAACGGCCCAAAAAGGAATCAATATCTAGAACATGAACACCTCACTTCAAAATACTTGAAAATCATAAATTATGTAGTATACCCTTAAAAAAACAACATAAAAACTAACACCCATTCTCTCCATATACTTCATCTGACACGAGAATATAAATGAAAAAACGAAAAAGTTGCTTTTTCGTAAGACGGCATCCAATCTGTCGGCTTGAAGGTCCCAGCTGCGTCTCCCAGTCTCGTTGATCGTTG
>BOPN01001213.1:300324-307824 GCA_017312705.2 Penaeus japonicus
TTATTATGATGATAAAAATGATAATAATGAAAATATTGATATTGATGATGATGATAAAAATAATATCAACAATAATGATCATATTGATGACGGTTATAATCTTGATGATTATAACGATAGAAATAACAAATTTCTATCATGATTATCATTATGATTATCAGTATCATTATAATCAATGTTATCATAATTAATATAACAAATATGAATACCTGTAATACTAATAATTTAAAAGAATGATAATAATACCAACAACAGAAGTGATGATGATAATGATAATAGTAATGATAATAGTAATGATAATGATAGTAATAAGAATGATTATGATAATAATGAAAACACTCTTAACAGCAAGCATAAGAATCCTAAAGATGAACATCAAAATGGAAGTGATTACCTGCCAATTCGCGTCATTCTAGAGTTGATTGTGACAAATGATTGAAATGTACGAATTATAATGATGAAATCTGCAATGCAAGATATGCAACTGACATTCCGATATTACATTATCAGAGTTACATGATTAGATCATTCTGATGAAAATGCGGTATTCGAAATATTAATAATATATCATACATTTTGTCATTATTCACTGATGCATACATTTAAAAAATTATACCATACCCTACTACAGATAATAAACTGTTGAAGTAAAAAATTATGCAAATAACTTTGAAAAACTTATGTAGCTAATTCATTGCGGTTGTATAATAAAAGATGAAGTTCTAAATAAAAGATCAAGGTATTATCTAATATAAAAGGGCATAAATTGTGGTATTCAACAAGTATTCATTTCGCAGGTTATATAAAGATAATTTTTCTTCATCATAAACCTGGAATGATTATAATGCTGTGATCCCCATCAACTCGTATTTCAAATCAAAATGACTTTCATATGGAATTAAACCTTATATGAGATCGTGCATTTTTCTCAGTGTTGTGAATATAAGGATAGCGACAAATTTGCATGTTAACTGGAGGATTTCGGGAAAAAGTAGGACAGAAATAATCAAATGAAAAAAAAGAAGAAGAAATTAAGGGGACACATCTGGCGAGGCCATTGGGTTTGTTGCGATCTCCTTTCAGCTCATTAACTCTCTCAATTTACTAATCTATCTGTTTTATCACACACGCATACATGCACATATACAAGCACACACACACACACACACACATACATGTATATATATGTATATATATGTGTATATATTTATATATATATATATATATATATTCATATATATATATATATATATATATATATATATATATATATATACATATATATACATATATTTATATATGTATATATATATATATATATATATATATATATATATATATATATATATATATATATATATATATATATATATATATATATATATATATATAGTATGTATGTATATATATATATATATATAGATATATATACATACACACACACATATATATATATAAACATATTTATATAATCTTTTCATGCTTCATCCCTCCGTTTAGAGAATATTTATATACCCATAAAGACATGTGCTCATTCAGCAGGTAAATGCACAAATACATCAACCGAAAAACAAATATATTCAGTAAAATTATCATTTGAAACTGTCGTAGAAATAAGAATATAAATATTACACACAGTTATTTTAATACACACCGATTATGTTAAGAATGTCGATATTTTTAAAATCCATGCAATACATAAAATATATAATTTTGAAGAAAAACGACTGCGTCCGATATGAAATGAAAAGAACGAAAACTGGAGGGAAATTTCTTTTTTCATGCAATTTCTCTCTGCTTGCTCTTGAGTTTAGGCTAATTGGTCCTTACGGTTAAAAAAGAGGACGGAAAAAACAACTTTTTATGGCCTCTGCTTTTATTTATAAAATGCATACATTATTCATGTTGATTTGCTTTTTTTTCCTCATGAAACTTAAAACGAATGCTGACGCTTCACTATCTCACTGAAAATAATACATTTTATTAAACCATTGTTTTATTACGAACCGACTTTTTACAAAGTGTTTCCCGACACACAAAACCATGAAAAGAGTAAGAAAGTAAAGACTCAACATAAAATATAAAGAACGAGAATAAAATAAGAGTAAAAGAAAAAAAAAATCTTTTCTGAAACAAATGAACAAAACGGACTTTTTTCTCCATAGATTAATAACATAGACTCTCTGGACTGACAATGCACTTCCTCGCCTTTTCGCTGTGGTATAGATAAAATATCAATTCTTCATCATGCAAGTCGTCACAATAACTATTCCAAGGAATATGTTGTCGAATTCGCCGGGTTCGGGATTAGCAGGCTCCCAGAATTCGAAGCTGGAAATAATCTCGACTCTCTCAGACGTATTTCCACGTTCAGGATCTGCCCTTAGATTGTGGAGTCCTGGTTATATCCATGCGAGGCATCTCGTGCTGAGTTAGACTCCTGGCTTTCATGAACTGAGCACAAGATGTATAAATCTATTAGTGTATGGATGCGCGCGCGCGCACACACACATACACACACACACAAACGCAGAGTTTATGTGTGTGTATGTGTTTATATATGTGTGTGTGTGTGTGTGTGTGTTTGTGTGTGTGTGTGTGTGTGTGTGTGTGTGTGTGTGTGTGTGTGTGTGTGTGTGTGTGAGTGTGTGTGTGTGTGTGAGTGTGTGTGTGTGTCTGTTTGTGTGTGTCTGCATGTGCGTGTGTGAGTGTGAGTGTGTGTGTGCTTATGTGTGTGTGTGTGTGTTTGTGTGTGTGTTTGTGTGTGTGTTTGTGTGTGTGTGTGTGTGTGTGTGTGTGTGTGTGTCTGTCTGTGTGTGTGTGTGTGAATGAGTGCGAGTGTGTGTGTGTGTAAGAGCTGGTTGTGGGAGAATTGTAGATGGAGCGGTCGTGTGTTGGTGGCAGAGGAGGTATTGGGGAGATGTGCATGTATTGAAAGGGAGCGAAGAGAAATGTCGCACTCTACCTGTTGGAGGGTCGCTTGAAAGTGGCGAAAAATCGAGCGATAGTAGAAATACAAGGACGAGGAAGAGAGGTACCTAGAGTAAGTTTGTGGAATAAGAGAAAATGAAAATAAATCGCAAGAGAATGGAGAGAGCACGAGAAAGAGAGTCGACGAGAATGGGAGGTCTTTAAGTAGGGAGCAAGTGAGGTGAATAAGAGAAATGTGAAGAATGGGGGGGATTCAGAAGAAAAGTCAGTAAATGGCGGAGGGAGATAAATGCAGTGAATGCAAAGTAAAGAATCTTTTTCAGGAACGGCAATAGATGGCCATACGTGAGGAAGAAAAGAAATGAAATGGAAACGAACGTGAAGGAGGTAGAGAAGAGCGGTTGGTAGATGGGGCTGTTCGAACGACTGAGAATTTTGAGAAGAGCAAGAAAATATTTAGGAAGTTTAAATGTCTAAGTAAAGAGGCCATTCGCATAGAGTAACAAGGCGATATGAGAATGTATGATTGTTACTAGATGAAGAAGCAAGATTTGAATTTTGAATTCAGTTTTGAAGTTTTCGTTCCTGTTGAATTTAATTTTGAAGATCTCTTAGATTTTGAAGGTAATAGGGAGGGCGAGGATAATAGCCGTACAAAGTAAATGGTTTCAAGGGATGTTTGTGTAAATCGCAGGAAACGGGAAGCGAACGATCGATTACGAGAAAGGAAATAGAGTGGGTTTTAAAAGGAAATGAAATCGAGTGAGGCTGAAACCATTGTCAATAGATGCACGAGGAAATTTACTGAAATTCTTCTTTCCCCCCAAATCATTTTCATTCTGGTAATTTAACGTTACCTCATTTCTTTAGAAATAAAGTCCCAGTTTATATTTTGTTAATGATTATTGAGTATTTTGTCACATAGAGAAAAGGTTACCGTTCTGATTTGTTTTGGTTGTGATATGTGCGAATTTTTTCATAATGATTCCGTGCCAAAAATTTGGGTGCGTCCAATCCGTGGGTGGGTCCTATTGGATGTATGTGTGTGTGTGTGTGTGTGTGTGTGTGTGTGTGTGTGTGTGTGTGTATAAGTGCAGTACATATACATTAACCTAAAACGCGTTTTTCGTGTATCCATTGAAAGTAATATGAAATCAAATTAGTTAATTTCATACTACCTATTTATTTATGCGCCATTTCCATGTGCAAGTTAGTGGTTATATCATGAAAAATTCATATCGCCTAAAATGCAAAAATTATGGACTCAACTGACGTGATTTTGATACAAAGTGCCAGCTAATCTAGGCAATACTTGCATCAAATTATTCTCGTTTGAGCTGTATTGCAAATCATAAAATTTTGCATTTCCATACTGCTATTCATTTTTGCAAATGATGTGCAAATCGCACGTACATTCAAGGGACAGCAACCGAAATACAATATCGGGCAAGAACAAATGCGATCCCATTTTCGGAAGAGGCGACCTATAAACTACACCAAATCTTAAAATAAATAACTGGCGAAAGAAGACTCCGAAAAGGATATTGGAATTTTCAACAAGGTGTAAACGCCTAAAGCAGCTTTTACTGTTTGTGTCCTGGTGTTATTCTATATCATTAGGAGTGTAACTTATTGTTACGTATAAAAATATAAAACAAAATATTGCATTAGCCACTTTTCAATAGCTGACAGTTGCCATCCCATGGAGAGCATATTTTGGCAAAAATAAACTTCAACGAATCGGCTTATTTCTCTCTAGACTTCTTACCGTTCATACAGCTTGTGTTGTATGCAATCATAAACTGTCTACTGGTCAGGTTTACAAAGGACCTTCTCCCTTTCACATTTTATATGTGTAGATACAGAGAATATAAGAGAGAGAAGAGGGATACCTGGGATACGTGAGAGAGGGAGAGAGAGAAAGAGAGAGAGAGAAAGAGAGAGAGAGAGAGAGAGAGAGAGAGAGAGAGAGAGAGAGAGAGAGAGAGAAATAGAGAGAGAGAGAGAAATATATATATATGTATATATAGAGAGAGAGAGAGAGAGAGAGAGAGAGAGAGAGAGAGAGAGAGAGAGAGAGAGAGAGAGTCAGAGAAATAGAGAGAGAGAGAGAAGAAAAAAAGGAAGGAATAGGAAGTGGAAGGAAGGCCGGTGTTTAAGATAACGATATTAATGACCGAAATCACACTTCAATCCTACCAAGTACATGGCCTTATCAACATTACATTTCAATCATTATGATCCGAATAACAAAACAACCTAAAATTTATGAAGGTAGGGTGGAATCTTGACATTGATTGAGGTGGGAAATCGTGATCATTGCAAAAACCTGCCCTCGTTAGAAGGCTAGTTTATGTAACTTGTGTTCCAGATCATGAAGTGCATCGCATGACACTTAATATGGCTGGTGATGATGATCATAATGATAATGCAATGTTGATACCAATAGTAATTATGATGATGATGATGATGATGATGATCGCGATGATGATCATTATCACTATTATTATCATTATAATCAATATCAGTTTCGATATTTTTGTTATCATTATTATTATCATTACCGTTATTGTTATCATCATCATTACATACTTATGTTGTTTATAATATGGTTATGTGTATGTGTGTGTTTGTTTGATTTTACGTTTGTTTATTGTGTCTGTTCATGTGTGTGTGTATGTGTGTGTGTGTGTGTCTGCGTGATTAAATTTCTGAGAAATGTTTGTTTTAGAAGTTTTATTGGAGGGCGTGTGTTGTGTGTGTGTGCGTGTGTGTGTGTGTGTGTGTGTGTGTGTGTGTGTGTGTGTGTGTGTTACTTTAACAGATATTATGATAAGCTTGATCTGTGTAACTTAGTTGAGAAGGAAATTGGACATCAATGAAATATGTATAATGCAAAGTTTCTAAATTCATGGGGGGGGGGGGGGTTTACCTAGCGTGTTCATTTAGGAAAGCATTTCCTAGTCCTTAGGAATACTTCACTAAAATATATTTAGAAGAAGAAATATTGTGTGAGGCTAGTTACAGGGCCTCTTGTCAAAATTTACTGTGGTGAAGATGGTATATTATGGTGAAATAAAAGCACGTTATTGAGTTGAGTTTCTTCTTGGTATTCGGTGTGTGTGTGTGTGCTCTCTCGTTTTTTTTTTTTTTTGTTTGTTTGTTTGTTTGTTTGTTTTTGTTTTTTCTCACTCTCTCTCTCTTTGTTTCTTTCTCTCTGTCTCACTCTCTCTCTCTATGTTTCTATCTCTCTCTCTCTCTTTCTCTCTTTCTCTCCCTTCCCCTCTCCCTCCCCTCCCTCCATCTATCCTTTCCTCCCTCTTCCTTTCCCTTTCTCTCCCCCTCCTTCTCTCCCTCTTTCATTCTCTCCTTCCTCCTCCCTCTCCCTTTCCCTTTCCCTCCCCCTCCTTCTCTCCCTCTTTCATTCTCTCCTTCCGCCTCCCTCTCCCCCCTTCCTCTCAAAGCGGCCTCGCATTCCATTCATTAATCTCCTGTGTCTTCTATGCTCGCCCGCTCCTCTGTGTACATCGCGTGCTCCTTACACTTGTGTGCATGTCGAGTGTATTCTGCAAAGTTTCTTTTCTCTTACGTTGGGAAATAATTAATCAGAATCCTTTTGGATCCCTTGACGCTGTGTCTTTCATTTTTTTTACTTGATGTATTTGATGTTTTTTTTTGCTCTCTTCTTCTCTCTCGGTCTTTCTCTCACTCACTCACTTTCTCTCTCTCGCTCTCTCTTTCTTTCTTTCTTTCTTTCTCTCTCTCTTTACTTGCGCCCATTTTCGTTTTTATCATTTTGTTAGCTTTATACTTTTTCCGTCTACCTCATTTCACGTGTTTGATTTATCCCTCATTATGCCCCCTTCCTCTCTCTCTCTCTCTCTCTCTCTCTCTCTCTCTCTCTCTCTCTCTCCCTCTCTCTCCCTCTCCCTCCCTCCCTCCCTCTCCCTCTCTCTCTCTCATTTTCATACTTCCCTCACTCATTCCCTTGGTCCCCCGTCCTTTCCTCATTGCTCTCTCTCATTATTCATTTATAATCCTTTGTCCTGCGTCCGCTCGTCTCCCCTTCTTTCGCCTAATTTAACTTGTTCGCATTTGGTATTCGCCGTCTAGATTCTTTTTTTCTTTTCTTTTTTCATATATATATCTCACTTCAGGATTCCGTTTTCTATGTGTTGACCCGGTTTACCTTGCCTGGCATTTCATTATGCAACCGGAATACACAGTCTGTTAAGTCTGAGAAAAATAGTAAAGCTATTATTTCCTGGTATTTTTTTTTTTTTTTTTTTTTTATCTGTTGTAGTGAACACTTTTATCAAAGTTGATTAAAGTTATTACTGCTCATTATATTGGTAATATCAAGGGAACAAACCTATACCAATTAACTCAAATTTCAGTATGATAATTGATGTACACATTCAGACTTATTCTCACACACATAAACATTCACACACGAATTTTATATTATATCAGAGTATAATGAGTTTTTATCCGATTAGTAAAAATGAGTGGTGATAGATCTACGGAGCTATAAGTATCAAGCCATTAATTCCGTCCAAACAATAATGT
>BOPN01001213.1:310324-315324 GCA_017312705.2 Penaeus japonicus
TATGTCAGTAATGATAATTATGATGATAACAGAAATAGTAGGAATGATAATGATAACAATACTGATGACGTTGATGATGAAGAAGATGATGATAATGGTAATAATAATAACAATAATATTAACGAGAGTGACCATTGTTGGCAATGTTATCATAATCAACGCTATTATCATTATAATAACATCAAAAAATGCAACAGCACATACAACAATAATAACAGACTTACAGCAGTCAAGCCTGATGTACGAATGACATCAAATACACTTTTGTGTGAAGTAAAAACCAGTGGGGCGATAGTTACAGAACTCATGGCCAGACGAGAGCGCCCTTTTATGAGTTTAGAAGCCGATCCAACATGACCATGTGTCATGTCAACAGTGAAATGAGAAGTTTCTGTGGACGATATGCTGAGCAGTGAAATGGAGGCTACATGACTAGGAAGAGGAAAAACGTGGAGAGATGTATTCTAGTATGAAAAGGGTAGAGATATTAGAGTTATCATGTTGGAAAGAAGAGTCGAAGTGAAATGGGAAGTGTTTTGAATTATGGTTTTGGCAAGAGGACTAGAAATATTTATTACCGGACTTTAGGTGTGATGGAGTGGTACTTGTAGAACCAGAGGGCCTGAGTACAGATACTTATGGATGCTTAATTAGTAAAACAATAAAAATATAGATTATATAAAATTAATCTAAAATCATAAACCCCACAGCGTAACCACAACATAATATGTAATCTATGCAGCTTTCGTATCACAAGGAAATAGCTTCTTACCCCATAAGAAAATTATGCTATCGCCACAGATATGATGCTGCACTTTCCTTTATGGTTTGGCAAAATATCGGAGTAAAGATTTGGCAATGGAGACGAAAGAAACTGAATAGAACTGATACGACCATGAATGCCTACTATGCTGGATACTGTTGGTACGGCTATTTGCATACGCAATTTCTAAAAGGGATAAAACGAAGATTCCCAGAGAGGCATTTTCCAAGTAAAGAGAAGATCTAATATTTACTTCCTAACTAGAGGCAAAGATCGTTGAATGTGTTATAACATACATAACCAATTTACTCTTCATTCATTTAAAATAACAGATAAAATAACTGGTCATAACGTGAATAAAATCCGTCAGCAGTAAAGCCTTTTATATATGTTGCCTTTTTATAGTAAGACTTCACTATTCTGATTTCCTGTCCGTAAAGAAAATGTGGTAAAGGAAGAGCCATTTAATGTAAGAGCCATTTAATGTAAGAGTCATTTAATGTAAGAACCATTTAATGTAAGAGCCATTTAATGTAAGAGTCATATAATGTAAGAGTCATTTAATGTGAGAGCCATTTAATGTAAGAGCAATTTAATGTAAGAGCCATTTAATGTAAGAACCATTTAATGTAAGAGCCATTTAATGTAAGAATCATTTAATGTAAGAGTCATATAATGTAAGAGTCATTTAATGTAAGAGCTATTTAATGTAAGAGCTATTTAATGTAAGAGCAATTTAATGTAAGAGCAATTTAATGTAAGAGCCATTTAATGTAAGAGTCATTAAGTGTAAGAGCCATTTAATGTAAGAGTCATTTAATGTAAGAGTCATTTAATGTAAGAGTCATTAAATGTAAGAGTCATTAAATGTAAGAGCCATTCAATGTAAGAGCCATTTAATGTAAGAGCCATTTAATGTAAGAGCCATTTATTGTAAGAGTCAGCTAATGTAAGAACTATTTAATGTAAGAGCTATTTAATGTAAGAGTCAGCTAATGTAAGAGTCATTAAATGTAAGAACCATTTAATGTAAGAGCTATTTAATGTAAGAGTCAGATAATGTAATTTTTAGTAGTCATTTGATTACCCAAATGATTACTCCAAAAGTCAGTGTTAAATTGAGGACAATAGAACAATAACAGTTATATACTCTACAACTTATTTCTTGTACGAATTCTTAATTATAGTAATGATTCTTATTTTTTCGCTTTCTTTTTTAATCAGGCGCATATTTACTCGCTCTGCTTCTTCATGCTTGTTGTCACCCGGGTGTTTGGGTGGTGGTAGGGAAGAGAGAGGAGGGAAAGGGCGATGGTAACCGTTTCTACACACACACACACATACACACACACACATACACACACACATACACACACACATACACACACACATACACACACACACACACACACACAAGGAGAGAGAGAGAGAGAGAGAGAGAGAGAGAGAGAGAGAGAGAGAGAGAGAGAGAGAGAGAGAGAGAGAGAGAGAGAGAGAGAGAGAGAGAGAGAGAGAGAGAGAGAGAGAGAGAGAGAGAGAGAGAGAGAGAGAGAGAGAGAGAGAGAGAGAGAGAGAGGGGAGAGAGAGAGAGAGAGAGAGAGAGAGAGAGAGAGAGAGAGAGAGAGGGGGGGGAGAGAGAGAGAGAGAGAGAGAGAGAGAGAGAGAGAGAGAGAGAGAGAGAGAGAGAGAGAGAGAGAGAGAGAGGTGGAGACTAAACAGGCATTCACTAAAGTACACTAAAAGTACACCAAAACCATAAATGTATACCTTAAACTCTACAAATATACCATCACATAATCTATTTCCAGGTGAAAGTAATCGAAAAGTAATAGATTACTGATCGCAAAAGTAATCGAAGTAATCAATCCCCTCAAAAAAATGAGTATCGCCCATCACTGACGAGCGTCTGTGCATAAGCGTTCTTGGTTCTTTCAACACACACATGTACAAACATACACGTGTGTGCGTTCTTGCATGTGTTTCGATTTGGGCAAGAGAACTGCACACAACGTTATTATGGCAGTTTTTCCATTCCTTTTTTAATTCATTTTCGAAAACCTATCGCCCCCTTTTTATTTCTAACTCTCTACTGTGGCCTGCCGATCTTCTTGCGTTAAAAAATACCAAATCATTTTTGTCTAACCTCATTGGTCCTGTAACGTTTAGGATAACATAGCTGTGTAGCCCCCTTTTCTTCTCTCCTCCAAAATGATGTCCTATTTATTGTAACCCATCGAAGTAGCCCATATCTCTTGAGGCTTTTCCTTGAATTAATTTGCATAATTTTATTTTTATAAGTGGGGCTCCATACCACTGGAACATATCTTCAACCTCGTACATGGATGTTCTCTTCACCACTGCGGTCAGTGTTAACTTTTTATCAAGTTTTTATTTATTGGACCATCTGAATTACCTTTCCGTTTCCGATTATGCCAATGTCTTTTTTTCATTATTCACTTCTGCACTGAATCTCTGAACTTGCATTTAGTATTGGGTAAATTTGATTGTTCTCCGAAGTATACCACTTGGTATTTCTTGGTGCTTAATCCCATTTCCCATGTACTAATTCACATGAAATAGTTCTCGACGTCCCCCTGGAGCCTTAGGCACAAAACGTCGGTTATTACCCGTCTTTGCACATTTGCACTGCGAACACATTTAATTAGATACCTTGGTTTATGTTCGAACCTAAATCATTGATAGAAAGATAATCCTAATCAATGTCCAAACATATCCTTGAGGTACTTGGCTACTTAATCGTCTCCATGTACACTGTTTCATTCTTATTGATGTTCTCATTTGTCTTTAGAAAATAATGTTCTTCATCAGTTCTAGTAATTAGCCTTTTAGTCAACATAGGCGTTTCAATTTCTATGTATGTATACTGTGTGAAACCTTATCTATACCTTTTATCCAGTCAGATGTCTTTTCCTTTACAGTATCTTAGAAAGCTACAGTACCCACGACCGCTACACTCTGTAACCAAAGTATATGTTATTCAAGTAGTTAGAGCCACTGTTTATTTTTCCTTCATTGAATTTTGAAATGTCAATGATAATGATGTACACATTCTTTGAGATCTCATTTTGACCTTCCGATTTTGTGTAAGTTAAGCCTTTTAGCAGATCTTTTATTCTTTTTGAGTATGTTTCTGAAGTTTATCTCTGATTAAAGTTTCTCACTTAGGATTTCACGCGCTTCCTCTTCGTTAATATAATCAATGTTGTCTTTGGTGGCGAAAATCTTATCTCTACTTTAAGTACGAGTATCTGCCGCAGACTAGCTAATTTTGCAAGACTAAAAGGTGGCAAGACAATACCCACTCCGCGGCCAGTGCTGATAAAAGGGAGAAGGAAAACAACTTAATTTACAAAGATCATTAATTCATCTAATTTTATTTTTTGTTATATTTACATAACTTTTACTATGATTTAATGCATTTTACCGTTTTGTTGATATCATCTAATGTTTTATCATCATTTTCAAGATTTGAACTGTATTGAGTTCTAATCCTTTTTTTTTTTTTTCATAATATTGATAATCTTTCCGCTATCGATGAGCCTTCAGCCCTCGAGAGAGGAGTCCCAAGAGCCCTTTCTCTCGTAAGTATATTAGGATGGTTTGCTTCCCTCGCTTACTGACTTTCGGATGCCCGGAACGAGCTCAACCATATTGATTTTAACATCTATGTATTTGGTCGTGAAGCCATAATTCTTTAGCTTTCATAGTATATATAGATTATATATCTTAAGGGGTGATCAAACAACATGCATACATAACTTTCAGTTTATCCTTATATTACAGTAATTGAATATAAGACAAGGTAAGTCTAGTAAATGGAGTAAAAGCTACCAAAACGATTTTTTGTTAGCTTTCTAAATACAGATATCCAAAGTATATAAATCAGTAAAGATAAGAGTGAAAGATATAATCAAAGTCTTCAATAAGGGTAAGATTAAAACACACAGTTCCTCTTGAACATTAACCCCGCAGCTACGTTAAACTCTCACTCGAATAACAACATTCGACACCCTATTTACATCCGTACATACACACAGACTATCCTTCCTTTTTACTACTCATCAGAGACACGACAATCCTTTAAACAAGATAATACATACTACAATGAAGTGGTGGCAGTAAGAACGTTGTCCCTTTTGCACGTCTAACAATTAATATCAGTCTAAAAAATTAAATATCGAAATTGATTCTTTTCTTACAAAATACGTAACATCTT
>BOPN01001214.1:5000-10000 GCA_017312705.2 Penaeus japonicus
CCTTTATTTATAGAATCCCAGGTCCATGGCGCTCCACCAAAGACCCGAATACCTGCAACATTTTCATAACGTCTTGACCCCATAATGTGCAGTTCCGCAAAAAAAAAAAAAAAAATGCCACCGCCAAATTAAATCACTTGCATATGTTGTCGACCACCAGTCTGCGACACACACACAGGCGCTCATCTGCTCAATGATGATACTCAAAATATAAATATTACTTTCTTGCAAGTTTTGCGTTGTTATACGGAAGTGCAAATATTCAAACTACGAGTAGATAGAGAGATCGGTGGCCACTGATTGAGAATACTGTTTTAGTATTTAATAATCATGGTTGTAATAATGACAAGGCAGTAGCTATAACATAGGGATAACTTGTATTATTTTGATAATGAGTATCGTGATAATATCAATGATACATAGTTGATGACAATGATAATGCTGTTGATAAAAATGATGATCGTAATTATTTGAACAATGTCAGTATTAACTCTAGTGATCACCATTATGATAGTGATGACAATCAAGATAGGGATAGTGCCATGGCAACGTTCACTAACAATCATACAATAATAACAGCGCTAATGATGACGAAATACAAAAACTACTATAGGCCTATGTTACTAGTAACGATCGTAAAGCAAAGAATAACAACTGTGACAGCAACAACAACAATCCCCACCACCATGGTCACCATGAGCCCAGCAGCCGTTCCCTCCGTGGCCCTGGAGGTTCCTTTCCTACTTTCCCCAGCTGTTGGGGAGTATGATCGCGCCCATCCCCTTCCTGCGCTAATTTCAGGGAAGAAAACGGCCCTCTGTTGCTTTCCTTCAGCTCCTTCTTGTCGCCACCATCGCCGCCGCCGCCATCTTCCTTCGGGCCGGTTTCCCTCTTTTTTTTCTGTGGATGGTGTGGCAGGAAAGCCGTTTCGAAGGAAAATGCGTTCTGTGTGTAAAGATTATGGATTTGAGAGGTTCTGTGTGGAGTTTTGTTTTTAGCAAAGTAGATAAACGAATGCTTTAGGATCCGTTTTGGAATTACAGGAAACAAAAAGTCAATCCGTCATTTTTGTTGTTATTTGAAATATCGATTTTTTTAATAGAAAAAAAAAATGTACACATTATTTTCTTAAGTAGTTTTACCGAATATTGTGCGTGTGAATACTTTTCAATGCTGGTAAATAGTTCTCTAATTATATTGTAAGCATCACCTGTAACCTATTTAGGTACTTTCATAGATTTTACTAACGAACCATAGCTGGAAAAACACTGATCTTGTTCTTCACACAACACAAAAAAGTGTTGAACTGTTCTTGTTCCTTCTCATGTGTTTTTTTTTTTTTGTGTGTGTGTTTTTTTTTAACCTTTAAAAGATATTCAGTCATGCATTCAGGTTACATAAGTTTCGAATGCCATATGCGCATTTTCCAGCGGTTACTTTCCTTATTAGAAGCGATGAGTTAAAATAAACAAAACGGCCTGTTTGCGGGAGAATTTGCATTCCTCGACATATTTTGTAGAATCTGTTTGTTTATTTTTCTGCTTTGTTCGGCGCTGTTCTTCAGTCAAGTTCTCTTTTCCTTTTCTTCTTCCTTTTTTACTTACCGTGAACACAAAAGTATGTTTGGTTCCTCTTCGTTCACGTGTGCAATGTCAGATACTGGACTGAATGTTCATGCGAGTGTGGGCGTTTACATGTCCATGCCCATACAAAATCAATCGGAATTAGAAACCGAAAAGCAAAAAGAAAGACCTCGGTCACTGCATGACTTACAGGGGATTATTCAACTCATAAGTGACGGAGAGAAAATCAAGATTCCAACATCATGTTCCTTTGATATAAGTTTTGCAATGGTGAGAGTCTTAATGGCGTTATCCATCAATTGATATCTTTTAATGAAGCCAATTGTTTTGACGTTAATGTTATTATTGTTATTGATATTCGAAGAATTGTTGTTATTGTTGTTTTTTTACAGCTATCGGTCATGTTGATGATGATCATACTGGCAATAATAATGGTATTCGTGATAGAAATATGAAATGTTAGAAACAAGTACAACTATGATTGTGATTACCATAGAGATAAGGATGGTAATATTGATGATGCTAAGGACAATCACAATATCCATATTTATAGCGATGATAATGATAATATAACATAATGATAATGACAGCAAGAGAAATGACGATAACATCAATAATAACACGAGTAAGAGCAACACATGCAGATAATGGCTGCAATAATAGTAATGATCACGAAATGAGATCAAACAGATGAGGTCCCTTTCACGTGCCGTTTGCTTGTTGAACAGGAAGCAGCAGATTACTCTTGATGACTGTAAATGTAGCTTGACAACTGCTGACTTTTGAGTCTCGGAGCGTGAAATTCGTTCTCGTTATCTAGAGAAGATATGTATATACAGTGCACATACAGACGAACACATGCATGGACATACGCATGTTTGTATTTATGTGTGTGTGTGTGTTGTGAATATCTTTACGTATCTTAATGTGTGATTCATGTCATATGACGCTCGTGCAATGCAGGTACCATTTCACGGATCAGAGTAATGAGGAATAAATGATATTTCACTATCAATACAAAAATCCTCATCCGATTACTGTTTTCTGTCCCTAGACTCTTACTGCTATTCATTATCTTCCTCCTCATTATCTTCTTCCTCTTCAGCACGAGTCCAGTTAGCAGGGAATGCAGCTCGTCATCTACAGTTTCCCAAGAGTTGCTAATGGATAACTGTCTGACCCAGAACAAGCACGCTTCATATTGCTTTGTATTTTGCACAGGAAGATATTCAACTCTTGTTATACGTCAACTATGAGTGTTATTCTTATGAATAGATTCCAATGCTGGTGATACAATTATGCTTAAAGGATGCGCCTTAAGAATAATTAACGAACATACCATAGATTAGAAGCACATTTAGAGAATTTAGAATCCTGATAAAATATATGTCGATATAGAATTGTTAACACTGAATCAAAAGGAGTTACATTAAATTAAAGATAACTATGAATGTTTCAAACGATGAACAGACAGTTGTAATTATCAGAGATTTTAATTCACTGGAATGCTGTTAACCAAATGCTGTCTTTAAAAATCAGTTTCACGGTCTCAAAAATTGGATCAATCTGCCACCTGTTGCACGAAGAGAAATTCCGATCAACAGATTCAAGAAATAATCAAATAATTCATCCATTTCAGACAAAATCAAATTTATGATTTAATGGTAGTCCTCTCTCATTCTAATTAATTTCCTTAGTTCTTATTCTCTGAATCATTGTCGGATATATAGAAAAAAACTATATGTATTTCCATCGGTAATTTACATTTCTACATACGTCATAAAACCAGAACGTTATTTCCTTACATTTTTAATTCTAGAATTTCTTCGAATAACAAGACGTAATCTTGAAGTACTGAAAGCTAGATATAAATAATTTTCTCTGAATGATGATTGAGTAAAACATCTGAATTTGAATTTCGAATTAGAGAGAGACCGACAGACAGACAGAGAAAGAAAGAAGAAAAAACAATCAAGGGTTACAGAGTAGGGTCAACTCTTCGTGATGGTGTGGGCTTTGCATCCGAGTACCACTCTAACTCTTATTATCAGAAACCCCCACCGTCTCCACCGCAGCCTGGTACGTACCAGCTCTCCCTCTCCTTCCGAGGCGGGCACCGTGACCATACCATGCTCCCCCTGGTGTGACTCGTGCCAGTCCCAGCGAGCGCATGTCTCGGCACAAGGACGCCATGACCAGGGGGGGAGGGGAGGGGCGGCAGTAAGGAGCCCTCGTCTACCTCTTTTTCTGGGGCGCAGGTTTTCAGGTAGATCGGTCAGCAGCTGAAATTGTCTTTCCCTCAGCTGATGTCCACGTCCGCAGGCTGGGTCACAAACAAACGGCCTAATTTCAACTTCAAAACACCTTTTTTTCTTTCTGCGGAAGATCTCTTAATACACTCAGACCGCTGCCTTGTGCCTCCCTGTGTACCACCTGATGACCTGATGCCCCGACCTGTCCTGACCTGCCGTAGCTTCCGTGTACCTGACCTCATTTCCCTCTCTTTGCATCTCTATTGCCTTCTTAGAGCCAGATGCTGAGATGCTGAGGGATTTCGGAACTGTCGTCAGTCGTTATCATTGTCATTGTTACTATTATCGTTATCGTTTTTAGATCATTATCATTGTCATTATTATTATAATCAATCTCAATATTATCAAAATTGTGAATATGATCATTATTGTCGTTATTTTCATTACTATTACTGCTATTAACATTATTATCATTACTTTTGTTATTGTTATCGCTATTATCAGTATTATAATCATTATCCCAATCACAATCATCATCATCATTGCCATTATTATCATCACTGTTGTTGTTACTATTATCTATCATCATCATTATCCTTATCATAATTATTATTGTTATTATCATTATTGTTATTATTAATATTGTTGATA
This sequence comes from Penaeus japonicus, assembly GCA_017312705.2. NCBI lineage: Eukaryota > Metazoa > Arthropoda > Malacostraca > Decapoda > Penaeidae > Penaeus > Penaeus japonicus. Next base: position 9,487 of record BOPN01001214.1, read on the forward strand.
ATATCACCATTATCATTATTATCATTATTGTTATTATTATTATCATCATCATCATTGCTATAATAACTCCTATCATTATCATTATAATTTTCAATATCATTTTATCATTATGACATTTTTAGCAGTACTTTCATAGTTTCTTCTATTATTACCAATATGAATATCAGTTTGGTTATTTAATAATCTTCATTATCACCATCATCATCATAGTAGTAGTGGTAGTACTGATAGCAGCACTATGGAATCATTGGTCATCACCATCATTATTACTGATGTTATGTTCATCACAGACATTGCCATCACAGACTGCAGCATTGCCTTGTTGTTATCATCTCCATTATCATCACTGTTATCATAAGCCTAAAGGCATTGATAAACCTACAAAAATAAACTCGAGTTTCTTGTAGAAAATAACAGCACTGACGAAATAGCGAACACAAATCCCTCTCTAACTGTGAGTTGTGAATAACTGTAAAGCGGGAGAGCTGTTCTATGGAAGTGAGCTCCTCTGAGG
>BOPN01001214.1:20000-22500 GCA_017312705.2 Penaeus japonicus
AGAGAGAGAGAGAGAGAGAGAGAGAGAGAGAGAGAGAGAGAGAGAGAGAGAGAGAGAGAGAGAGAGAGAGAGAGAGAGAGAGCGAGAGAGAGAGAGAGAGAGAGAGAGAGAGAGAGAGAGAGAGAGAGAGAGAGAGAGAGAGAGGGAGAGAGATAGAGAGAGAGAGAGAGAGAGAGAGAGAGAGAGAGAGAGAGAGAGAGAGAGAGAGAGAGAGAGAGAGAGAGAGAGAGAGAGAGAGAGAGAGAGAGAGAGAGAGAGAGAGAGAGAGAGAGAGAGAGAGAGAGAGAGAGAGAGAGAGAGAGAGAGAGAGAGAGAGAGAGAGAGAGAAAAAGAGAGAGAGAGAGAGAGAGAGAGAGAGAGAGAGAGAGCGAGAGAGAGAGAGAGCGAGAGAGAGAGAGAGAGAGAGAGAGAGAGAGAGAGAGAGAGAGAGAGAGAGAGAGAGAGAGAGAGAGAGAGAGAGAGAGAGAGAGAGAGAGAGAGAGAGAGAGAGAGAGAGAGAGAGAGAGAGAGAGAGAGAGAGAGAGAGAGAGAGAGAGAGAGAGAGAGAGAGAGAGAGCGAGAGAGAGCGAGAGAGAGAGAGAGAGAGAGAGAGAGAGAGAGAGAGAGAGAGAGAGAGAGAGAGAGAGAGAGAGAGAGAGAGAGAGAGAGAGAAAGAGAGAGCGAGAGAGCGAGAGAGAGAGAGAGAGAGAGAGCGAGAGAGAGAGCGAGAGAGCCTTCAGGAAAAGCCCCGCCGCAGCCAAGCGAGTGCTGTGAACGGCGCCCGTGCCTTCAAGGAAGATTTTTGCATTAATCGCCCGGCTGTAGTGATAATGCAACTTTTGTTGTTTATCTTGTTGTTTCGCGTGTGAATTACAGCCGAGGGGTTGGGGGTGCTCTTGGGGCTTTGACATAGGGAGAGAGGGGGGGAGGGAGGAGGAGGGAGGGGAAGGGATTGCAAAGAGAAATCTTGTTTCTGGGAAGTGGGGACGCGAAAGATCTCTCGCGGTTGCGTTCTTTCTTTCTCTTTTCCTGGGTCTTCCCCCCCCCCCCCCCCCCCTCTCTCTCTCTCTCTCTCTCTCTCTCTCTCTCTATCTCTCTCTCTCGCTCTCTCTCTCCACTTATATCTATATTTCTCTGTCCCCATTTCCTCTCTACCCTTCAATTTACCATCTATATTTTTTATATACGATTATCCGTTTGTCATTCACATTTTTCGCTCTGTTTACCTGTACATCTATCTCTCTTCAACTCACTCTCTCACTCACCAGTCCCCAGTCCGCGTTTTATGCTGTCGTAAATTCTTCATTATATGAAAGTATCTCAGATATTGGCAAAAACTAAAATAGATAGTAACAAGGCGGAAATTCAATGTCACGCTCATGTAACACGAGAATCCGGTGTTGAATTGTGTCGCTGCGCATTCCGTTTTTCTTTTCTTTTTTTCCATTTTCTCTGGAACGCGGTCAGGTGTTGCCATATGACGTTAACTGTCTTTTTTTCGATATCAACCTTGGATTGACCTTGTATTTATGGCATATATTTTGTGCGTTTTGTTTGAAAAGAAAAACAACGATGATAACGGATTTATCATTCGATATTTTGATATTTCGTTTAATATTTGGATTTCTACTAATTCTTTAACATATACCTGTCATGTAAGGGTTTTAATTAATGTACATTGCTCATTTTTTCATTGTAATGTGTTGTATTTCTTCTGGTGTTGACTGAAAGAAACGCTGCACTTTCTGATATGAAATGGCAGCGGTTTATTAAGTTTCTTGTTTACGGAAGTTGAGTCACAGTTTTTTCTTTTCCAATCTCTTTTTTGGAATTCTTTTACCGGGCGGGAACACCATAGCCAAACCCGGATGGAAGAATTTGTGCCACAAAATAGATTATGATACTCACCAATACAATTCATAAACTCAAGAATTTTATTATGTATATATGTATATATATACATATATATATATATATATATATTTATATATATATATATATATATATATATATATTTATATATATATATATACATATATATATATATATATATATATATATATATATATATATATATATATATATATATATATATATATATAAGAAAGAGAGAGAGAGAGAGAGAGAGAGAGAGAGAGAGAGAGAGAGAGAGAGAGAGAGAGAGAGAGAGAGAGAAATAGATAGATATATATAGATGTGTATATATATAGATGAATAGATATATAGATAGATGGATAGATAGATAGATAGACAGACTTCTACAAAAAGATACGAGGGAAAAAGAGAAATTGCGAGGACGACAAAGAGCCAAGAATAGAAGACATGATAACCGCTCCAAAGTCACTCAAGCTAACGGACAAATCCGAGAAGGGTTACTGACCTAAATCGGTCCAGCGGGTTACGGAACATCAGCCTTTTTTTCTCTCTCTCCTTCTTCCTCGATTGGAACTCATCTTATGAACAAATCTGGAGCTATATTTCTGAATCGCGGAGTCTGAAAACGCTAAAAATAAGATGAAAG
>BOPN01001214.1:27500-30000 GCA_017312705.2 Penaeus japonicus
AGATGAGCAATAACTTCTGATTTTTCATTAATATTCACGAAAATAACCTTTGGTAACCAATCTCAAAATCGTAATGAACTTTAAACTTCCACTCACAACAGACAAAATAACAGATCTTAAAGATTACCTCATGCATTTTGTTACAGAGTTTAGACTAAATTATTTATTTTTGTTTGTGTATTTATCTCCTCAAGCGGATACAATGAAACGAAAATATTTTTTTTCTCACAACACCTGTCCATCTTCTGTTAATTCTATCTCATCAACTTAGCGGTTCGTGTCTTCTGACTCATTCTCCTGCACTCCTTCCTCGCTGCAATCACGTTTGCAATAATGATGATAATGGTCATGATAATAATAGTAATGATGATAATGATAATAAAAATTGAAATAGTGATGGTAATAATTATAATAAATAATGATGCTAATAATGTTACTAGGAATGTCCTTAATGTTAAAGATAATAATGATAATGATCATCATCATTACTGTGAATACTATCATTATTATCATTAAATAATAAGGATAATGACAAATTAATACATCACTTCTAAAAGAAAAAAACGGCTCTCCATAATTAGAATAACTAACATTCATAATTATATTAGATATATAAAAATAACATGAAAACTATGACTGTGATTTTTCTAACTTTCTTACAATTATTTAACTTTTTGTTTTTTCATTGGGCAACTAGTTTTTTAGTATGATAAGTTTATAGAAAAATAATTGGGTAACTTGTTCTACGCTTCCATTCATATATGAAAGAATATATAATTCAGTGCAATTCAATATAATTCTTTAAGGGATAATATTTCTCTCTCTCTTTCTTAAGTCAAGTCACTCCTTTCTCTTTTGTGAAGTATTCTTTCTCTCTCTCTCTCCTTTCTTCCTTTCTTTTTCAAACATTACACTTACTAATATCACTGACTTACAGCATGAATCCTTGGCATCACTCTACACTTTCCTCTCGAAGGAATTCACCTTTTTCTATGGTATACAGCTGACACTTGCAACACAGATTAGCTTCTATCGCGCCATTCCATCCTACAAGCTTTTGCCCAATCAGTGCAAACCAAGACACTCATCACAAATCTCTGTGATTCACTGATGCAGTCGATCACTGACTCAAAGAAAGCACCGCTCGAAGCCTCAAACCTTCCCTCCCACAAAACAAACAGATCTACTCTTCCGAAAATACATCATTCTGTTGCATGGAACTGATCCTAGTTGGTTTTGCCAATATAATTTTGAATGAGCATAACTGACTTAACAAATGTAGTTCTTGTTCATAGTGATGAATGTGGAGATTATTATTTCACCAAAGTAAATTCGATGTGGCAAAGTGTTTCTATTTGCATATTTTGAAATAGGGTTCAAAGGGATTTTTTTTAATCTGCCGAAGTCCCAAAGAAGCTTTTACTGTAGAATGCCCAGCGTAGCTTTTATGTCAAATTCACAATAAAGCTTCTACTGTAGACTTGACCTTGCAATATCAGAATCCTCTTGCAGTTTCTAAGAGCCTCGTTAACATGTGTTCCCCTACCCTCCCCTGCAGGCGCAGGACAGAGCAGCCTTGTTCGTCCGACGACTCCTTGGTCGTGCTGTACACTACATGCACTCGGTCGTGGCTTAGTCCCGGGACGACCACCTTTAGCACTGAGGCCAGCACTGTTATGGCCAGAGATCACAGCCACTGACAACCGCCCCCCTTAAACGACCCAGAACTTAACGACCACATCCTGCAGTCTGCTTTGGGGGAACAATCACCTCTACGACCATATCAATAGTTTGTCAGTTGAAGCGAAAGTCTTTGACCCTTTGGCATCACGACCTGGTGTGTGTGCGTGTGCTGGATTACGTCCAGAGAAAGAAACTCGCAGGTCGTCCTCCCTCCAACGAAAATCATTCATCTTGAGTCAGTGACGACCCGCACAACACATTAAGAGCAAAAACAATGGACGATGTATAAGCACGTTCTTCCTCCCTCACAAATCCAGAGACACACACACGCACACGAAGACACACATAGACACATACTGAGCTTGACCTTCGCTCCTGGAGACTCATACATGTTAGTCTCTAACCTGGAACCTCCGCCTCTACCTCTGTCTATGGTCTTTGCTCTTAGTGTGTACATTTGCTTGCCTTTGAACTGGACCCTGCCTGGGGAAACTCCTTTAATAGAGAGATGTTTTGCTCTTGTTACTGTTATTTATTGATGTTGTTATCTGTGTTGTTTCAGTTATTTCTAAAATCTTGTTGTGATTCCTCTGTTGAGACTATTTTTTGTTATTGTTATTAGTTGTTTAATTGTTAATGCTATCCACATACCTCATTTATTTATATTAATGCAGTGCTTCATACATTTATATTTTGTTGGCTTATCATAATGATTAGCTGAACATTTAGCCACTCGATGAATTAATGGTAAAATATTCTATATTATCAAAGAAACCAATTCTATAATATATAAATGGGATAGCGTCAAACTGCCTTG
>BOPN01001214.1:37500-40000 GCA_017312705.2 Penaeus japonicus
CTCATTTGCTTGTTTAGTTTATTTTTACTAAAAAATGATAATGAGTAGCCCCCATTCAAAAAATTATGATATCCTTTTTAACATCCTCTCGAAAGTCCTAATACCTTGTAATCCTTTGAAAATTCACTTTCTCCTTCTCAAGAACAGGTCTGAATATGAACCATGGATACACTTAGTGGGAATACATGGATAAACACCTAAACTTGGTGTGATAATCAATGAAGTTCTTAGGCAAGGACGAGGGGAATGATTCCTATGTAATCTGGTGAAGTGTTTTTGAAGCATTCCTATTTTAGAGTAAACCTAGATTAATTCTTCTTTCATATATTTCTGTACACATAAGATCGCGTTTTTATGTTTACAACTACTCATAGTACAAGTGCGCATGCGTAATTTACTTAAAAATCCAAGTAAGAGAGTTCTCGCACTACTATGTATATAATTTTCGGATAAAATGTATTCAAATATGCAATTTCTAAATACATCAAACTTTCCGAATTCAACATACATTCTCGGTAGTATCGTTGCGTAACTCAAGCACATTCAGTCCGAGTAGTAAATCAGCCTTTCACCTGACGATAGTGAGAGTTCACGCCCGCAGACCAGAAAGGAAAATGTCACAGTCCTCTACTTTATGGCTTGAGGTTTACGCGCGTTCCGTTGTTTCATCGCGTGTTCCTCCTTCATCTTTCCCGCTTGAACTACAATCTCACGAGACAATAAACTGCCTCCACTTTCTTTCAAGCATTTTGAAACCCGAGATAGTTAGTTTATTTCCCATTTCCTTCAGTTTAGTGGATATGGATTCTAATTATGTTTACGTTTGGACAAGAATCTCACCTCTGTTGCTCCTCAGTCGCGACCTTGCGGCCTCGAATGTAAACAGGCTGATCGTTTGCTTGACGCTGAAGCTTCCTTCTCATTGGCTGTCTTCTTTGGTTATACTGTCGTCTGATTGGTGCCTTTCCATAGTGCTGCTGTGTCCTGACTGGCCGTCGCTGATATCTGACGTTTGTCTTCTTGCGTGTGATTGGTGGACTGCCAGAGAGGAACCAGTAAAAGTAGTCGCTGATTCGTCGCATGTATTCGCCGGCTTGTTGAGCTATCCCTGAGAAGGGGCTTCTTGCAGGCGAAGGAGGTCTAGCCGGTTGCTGCAACGGCGAATGGTTAGTAGCTTTGAGGAAGGGGTTTGTTCCCATGAAAATAAATGGGATATATACATTTCATTAAAAAAGGCTTTAGTACGATTCAATAGTGATGTTATATATATATATATATATATATCAATTGATATACTGATAAGCAAATCAAGTAAAATAAAAATAAGGTTTCTGGGTTAGACTAGAGTATATTATTATGTATCTACTTTATTTTAATACTTTCATATTGATATATGGTTTAGATTACATGTGAATATTTATTTCATCCAATGTTACATACAATATCTTATTTAAAGTTTATATATATATATATATATATATATATGATTAAGTTTCTTGAATGAACAATGGGTTGATCAAGTAAAATATAATAATCGTCTACAACTGTCTGTAATATTTTTATTAAAGTAAAATTGGCTTAACAACTTTTTCAATTACCCCTCTACATATAGGACATTTCGACTGGGTTAATAAACAATTAGTACAGCAGACCATATGATCACAGGGGAGAATTACTATATCTACTTCATCAGTCATGCACACTTTACATAGTCGCCTCTCATCTATATGAACATGTTTATCTGAAAAAAAATAAAGAGAAAAAACAATTAGTATTGATCATCAATGCATATTTATATAAAAATATTTAGGTTATTAACTTTGGTATAACTGGAGTTGTTAGTAAAATAAAAGATTAATATGAATATGCAAAGGATATTTTACAAGTTGAAATGTCCATTTTTTTCATTTTCTTAAAAAAAATGAAAAATCAACTTGTCCATTTTTTCATCATAGTCTGAAATTTTACAAGTTGAAATGTCCATTTTTTTGATTAATCCGTTGATATTTTTGTCTTACCGAAACATCGAACTGTCTTCGAATGTTTACTCCTGGCATGGCTTCCCCTCGGTGTTCGGGCATCAGCATGTTGGTGTCAACGCCACCAGGAGGCGGGACTACGGCCATAGCACCGCCCACCGAGCTCTCGAGAGCCAATAGGTCCTCTTGACCCATCACTGGCCCCGCCCACGCCGCCGCCAACACCAAACAAATTACCTGGCGAATTCTGTTGGAAAATAATGATCATGAATTCGAAGATGTGGATAATAACACGTGGGAACATTCCTTTAATTTTCTACTTTTACTGAATAATCAATCACCAGTTTTAACTGTGATTAAGAGACGAGGACTTGGAGATGAAACTATTGTGGAAAACACGAAACAGAAAACTTTATGACCGAGAAAATAAAAATTATATATATATATATATATATATATATATATATATATATATATATATATATATACATATATATATATATATATATATATATATATAT
>BOPN01001214.1:42500-45000 GCA_017312705.2 Penaeus japonicus
CTGTCTGATTCTCATCTATCTTTTAATCTCTCGTCTCTCTTTGTATCTCTTTCTCATTCTTCCTATACACTCCTTGCATTTCTTTTTCACTTTTTTGTCCTCTTTTATTTTTCTCCATCTCTCGTTTTGCCTCTTCTTTATTCTCCTTGCACATTCCTCACACTTCTTGCTCACTTCCCTTTCCCTCATTCTTTCCTCACATCCCCTCTACCTCTCTTCTCTCTTTTCCTCATTCCTCTTCTACATTTTTCTCACTTCTCTCAACTCACATCTTATTTCTTGGTCATTCTTCTCTCACATTCCCCTATCCCTCTTTTCTCTTTTTGTCTCTTCCCCATTCCTCTTCTCTTCCTTTCTCATTCTCATTTCTTCCTCATTTTCTAGCATCCTCCAATCTCACTTCTCTCGTCTCATTTCCACCGTAAAAAGTAAACACTGAACAGACACTCACACAGACTATTCCTCATGCTGGGTCGTTTACTTGCCTTCAGCTTCATAGTGAAAATGATGATGATAGTGATGATAATGATAATGACAATATGGTAATGATGATGATGAGGAGGAGGAGGAGAATCAAGGAGAAGGATGATGATGTTGATGATGAGGATGATGATGATGAGGAGGAGGAGGAGGAGGATAATAACAATAATAATAATAATAATAATAAAATAATAATGATAATAATAATAATAACAATATTAGTAACATTATCAATAACAAAAGTGATAATGATGATTGTATCAATGATAATGATAATGATGATGATAATGATACTAATAATAGTGTTGTTAAATGTATGACCAATATGATATAAATGATAACTATAAGATAATCATAATGTCAATAATGTCAATAGCAACAACAACAATAATGAATAGTAATAATGCTAATGACAATAATAATAATAACAATGATAATGATAATAATGAATATGATGTAATAATTACAATGACAATGATAACGATGATAATGATAACAGGATGATAATGATAATAATAATGATAACAGAAATAATAGCAATAACGATTAATCAGGTTGTTATAAATATATAACTATATACTAGCAAATACATGAACAAAAAGCTAAGAAATAAGATAATATTTTGTTTTAAACAAATCAAAATGAATATAAGAACAAAAAAAATTAAAAATTCCAGCGCCTCATTAACATTCAAGGGAAACCGAGCCAGCACCTTAGACCAGTTTACCAAAGATTTAGTAATTATGATAATCACTCGAAAGCGCTTTCTAAAAATCAAAGCAAATGAACAAATCTTCAAAGAAAAGGGAAACCGAGCCAATATCCACTTCCAACTTAACCACACACACACACACATAAATAAGAAAAATTATTTCACAAAAAGAGTCCTTCAAAACGAACTCAAAAATGAATAAATAAAAGATTAAAAACCAAAGCCACACCGCAATCACACCCAATGGAAACCGAGCCAATATCCACTTCCAACTTAACCACACACACACACACATAAATAAGAAAAATAATTTCACAAAAAGAGTCCTTCAAAACGAACTCAAAAATGAATAAATAAAAGATTAAAAACCAAAGCCACACCGCAATCACACCCACTGGAAACCGAGCCAACCAACCTTCCCATTCCGAAGCTGGTCTCAGACTGGCGTCATTTACACCTCAGTCTTCCTTACCGCCGTCATGTCGCGAGAGAGCGTTACTAAACGCGATTTTCGTTTTCTTTTTTCCTTTTTTTTTCTCTTGTTCGTTCCGTTTTTTTTTTTCTATGTTTATCTTATCATTTGGTTTTGTACTAAGTGAACCGATTTTCGATTTTTTTTCACTTATTGTTTCTAGGATTTTTTTGTTTTTGTTTTTGTTTTTTTAATATATTAACTTTCTTTTTAATATTTTGTTCTTCCGCTTCGACTGATGTGAATGTTTGGAATGGAAAGTAACGTAACGAAGATTTAAATAATAGATTACAGGTGGATTTTATTTCTTTATGAGTTAATTATCCAGCCATAGAAAACGTCCAGGTATGACAAAAATCGAAATAAACAATAACGTTATTATTGATGGAAAGGTATTCCAATATAACTATCTTAGATCCATGTGTAACAGCAACTGGTATTTACATGAATGAATGAAGATTGAAGATAGTGGAAGAAATCAAATATATCAAATACATGAATAAAAATAACGGCCACCAAAAAACTTTTGTCCGCGCCCCTCTTCCCTCTCTTTCGCACCCTATCACCTCCCTCCCTCTCGCCCTGTCTCCATCCCTCCCACCTTCCATCCCTATTACTCCATCCCCAATCCCTTCTCCTCTCCTTGCCTCTCTCTCCACCTCCTTTTTTCCTTCTCTCATCGCATCCCTCGCTTCCCTGCCCACATCCATCACACCCAGCTACCCCTTTCCATTTTCCCTCCCTCCCTCCTTTACTCCTTCCCTCCCCTCCCTTCCTCTCCACCCTTCTTCCCTCCCTCCCTCCCTCCCCTCCCTTCCTCTCCACTCTCTCCATCC
>BOPN01001214.1:62500-65000 GCA_017312705.2 Penaeus japonicus
GCAGACCTCTTGCTCTAAAGTACCAGCAATTAATTATGTGCAGGCAGAATGAGAAGAGGAAGGGGATACAGACCATGTCCAGTGTCTACCATGTGCCCCCATGCCCATATAGGTGCTTTGTTTTGTGGCACTTGCAGTCATAAGCACATTTCTTCTTCCTCTTCCCCATCTGTTCATTTATCTTCTTTTTGGATGGTTATTTCTTTTGTACTTGTTTTCAAAAGTACACATTTACGATAAAAATAAAGTTGCTTTTTGTCTGCCCACAATAATTCTTTGACACTTAGTATAAAGAACATAAAGAACTGATATGGACCCTATACTACAAATTTAGTGCACTGCAACTGTGATAAAGCTTATCATATGGCACATATGTCCCACAAAACACAAAAAATTATGAACACAAAAGTGGCACTAGTATTATAATTAGTGAATGAAAGAGAGTGCTAAAGGTTGTGACATGTTGCGTGCAATACTCTTAAACATAGCCCATTCGGGGTTCCTCGCAGGTGTCATTAGTGCCCGTCTGGAGACCAGTTGACGCTTCATGTTTTGATGTCAGTTTGTCTGTTTCTTGGTGTATGTATCTAGGTGATGGTATATTTGGGTGTCTTTGTGTCTGTATACCTGTTTAGTTCTTTATTTAGCAGCCATATGCTTCAAGAGATAGCAGGGTACATTTGTTAACCATTCCACGATGGTAATTTTTCACAGGATGGGATCACTTTCATACTGCATTTATCCTATTGTTGAAATTATGAGGCATTTATTCCTTTAGTTGTGTAACTATGTAATTAAGTAATAATTAGTATTACTTTGCTGTTATAACACAAATCGACTTATATATCATACTGTAAGTCTAGGTGATAATAGTAAACACACACATCTTAAGGTGCCCAACCCAGGTTGCGTATCTTAACCCTTTCCCGACGGGGCATGCGCTACATGATAACCCCTACGCCGGGCCATTGCAATATTGCATTGGAAACGTCACACTGGCATGACGCCCCGGCATCAGGAATTTAGCTTTGTCACAAGGGTGTGACGCACCGTCGTCATAGGGTTAACCCATTAGCAGCGTATGGCATGATTTGCTGCAAAGGCAGAGTCGGTCATAGACACGGATGGCACCGTGCCAGACAATGTAAACCAGCCATTCTACTGCATAAATATTTAATTAAAACCGTGACCAATGGGTTAAGATGTGGCCTGTCCCAGAAGGGTTAAAGCTCAAAATCCATTAACAAAGAATGTGTCAGGAAACATGTTAAGTTTAAAGTATCGCAAAAACCATAGCAATCAAACCACTTGTGTAAGCAACTTCTCCTCAAAGCACATTGTTAGGGTTGGTATCACTGACCTCAATTTATCAGGGTGTGATTTGGATGTGGCATGTGCAAGCACAAGTTACTTTACTGAGAGGGAAAAAACTCCTTTTAGAAGACATGTTTGTTGTTGTGTAAGATTTTGCATAATACAAACAACAAAAACTTTTTTCAGCATAACTGTTGCTTTGGGCAGTATGCAATGTACGATTCTTATGCATGCACAGCCCAACCAACAGTTTTGAATGAGCATGCAAAGTGAGAAAGGAATGAATGGCCTTTAGTCTGAGGGCCTTACTGCAATAATTTGGAAGATATTTCTATTTTGGGGGGCAATTTTTTATTATTTTTTCACAGCAAAAGATAAACACAATTTTGATGAAGCAAAGGAATATCTTGTGTATACATGACCCATAAGTCAGAGGTACACCAACCTCTGTACCTGGAGTGGCCATTGTGCGTGGAACATGTGCTTTGCACGTTACCTTCTTGTCATACTGGTGTGATGGGAACTGATTTGCAATCCCACAATTTCTTTAATCAGTTGATGCACAGTTCATTGTTTTTTGTTTTTTTGCTTTGACATGCTTGGTTTTACAAGCACCTAATCACCAAGGAGTCCATTGGTTGCCCCTAATAACAGCTGCTTGCCCCAGTCCTTGGATTTTTGAAAAATAATTTTTTCCTGTTACTATTATTATAGTTATAAAAATAGGTATTAATATTATCATTGTTGTTATTTTTATAGTTAATGATAATGATAATAATGATAACAATATTATTGATATTTTTATGATTATCATGGGTATCATCATTATTATTATTATTTATTTATTTATTTATTTATTTTTATTTTTTTTATTATTATTTTTGTTATCATCAGGTAGACCTGCTGCGTGCCTGCTTGGTGACTAAGTGCTTGTGTAACCATCTGTGTTAAGAAAAAAGGAATCACATAAAGTCAAAGAATAAAACAAAACTACAGTGGACAGTGCATGTATGCAAGCACTACTGGTATCAACAGGTTAAGCATATGGCCATAGGTGTCTGACTTGCATGCTGTAAGCCTGCATATATGCATGACTATCTGCTCATTTGGATGCCAGTGTTTGCCTTTTTTTGGCAACTTGGTTTGACTTCATACAGATGTATTTGTGTGTTTTCCGTAGTTGTTT
>BOPN01001214.1:72500-75000 GCA_017312705.2 Penaeus japonicus
GCATGGGGAAAGGAGGGGGAAGAGGGTGGAGGAGGAGGAGGAGGAGGAAAAGGAGTTGGGATTGGAGGGGCTTTAGAGAGGCAAGGAACTCTGGTGGAGGAATTGGTAGTGTGTGAGTGAAGGAAGAAGGAGGGGGAGGGGAAACTGAGAAGGAATGCTGTGTCCTTTTTTATTTTTTTTCCCTCTTCTACTTCTTCAAAGGGAAGTGCTCAAGAAATGATGGTCTTGTATTTTTTTTCTTTTTTTCTTTTCTTTTTTTTATTTACTTTAGATGCAAACATCCAAGATTGTGATAACAGATGATCTGGAAAGACTTGGATCTTTGACTGAGGTTGCAATGTCATCTGGTAATGCCGATCAAGTTTGTACTTATCAACGAAGAAAAGGGGTTGTCTTTTGTCGAGGTCTGTTGCACGTGTTGGATTTCCTTTGAAATTACAGACTTCTCTTTTAATTTTGTTGTATGTATTCATTATAAAAAGAAGAATTTTACATATATATATAAACACAAATATATCTATTATAACTTTATGTCTTGTGAATGATAAGCTTTTGTACCATTGATGTTTTTAGCAATGTGATTTTATATACATATATATATCTTGATTTTAAGTTATTAAACATGGGAGTATGTATGATCCAGAATCTCGGTATGGAGATTAATCTCAAGAGGGATACATACGTCTTATTGCCGTTCAGTGACGGAGAAAATTGCTTTACTTTGTGTAATGAGCATGTGCTGGTGTATCTCCATGGAAGGGAAAATGAAGTAACTTTTTAGAATTATTATTATTATTGCTATCATTACTATTGATAGTACCCTTGTTATTATTTTATTATTATTATTGTTATTATTATTATTATTATTATTACTACAACTACTAAAGAGATTTTCAAGGATTGTACATCAGCAGATGAAAATTTTTTATTTTCAACGAAGAAAAAAAAGAAAAAAGATTGTATGTATGATATTTGATTATATTTTCACCCCCCTTTGTAAATGTATGTGATTATGAAGTTATTTTGGTTTTAGGTAAAATTCATTCTTTTGATTGTGGCACTTTAGTATTTTAGGAATGGCATGTAGATGTAAAGACATTTTTAATCAGAATAATTGCTTGAAGAAAATAAAGGGTGGATTTAATGTAACTGGAATGTGAAGGAAAAATAAAACACTGGTCAGTGAGGAATTCTTTAGAGAAAGAGAGGTATTGGTGTCAATCATATTCAGAAGGAGCAAAAGGAATGAGGGAAAGAGCCAATAAATCAGACAGGCACTGACGGACATATGGACAGACAGACACAGACACACATAGAGGCAAAAAATTCCACTATAAAGGGAGACGGACACTGATAATTAAGACACCACAGAACCTCATCTCAGAATACCTTTTGAGAATGCGATCTTTTCAGACCAGGTTAGGGTTTTTGCGAAGGATTCGCATATCCCGGCTTAAGCTTACGATGGTGCTGCTGTTGTAACATCCTCTTTGTAGGAAGGAGACTTGCACGTCATAGTCGTAACAATAAGTCTTAGCATAAAGTGAGCTATTTTTCCTGCTAGGATATTAAATGTTAGAGTAAAAGGCAAGATTAGCTGAGTAAGGGCAGACATAAACTCAAGGTCAGTCTTGAGTTCGGTTGTGATTAAATCAAATGGAAGTAGAATTTTATTATTATAATCATGATTACTATAATCATAGCAGTAATTATGATTTTATTCCCTTACATTTTGTTGTCCTCCTTTTGACAAGATCTTGAGAAAACGATCCACAGGCTGAAATCTGTGTGTTGTATGGTAAATAGGTCATTCATTATGTGTATTCATTGGTTTACACTTTTAGTCTTCTTTTCTTTCTTTATTCCCCACTTCCTTTCCTTCTCTCTCTTGTCCTATTTGATTAATATGGAAAATGGGATGGATGATTATTATTTTGATTAACCATTGTTACCTGATCATACTTTAAGTGGGGAGGAAGTGTAATGTGGTATTAATTTCACAGATATATATATATAATTTTTTCTTCTCATTATTCATTTCTCTTTCTTTCTCACATTAGATGTAGAAAAAAATCACATTCCTTATCTTTGGATATGAATCTTGCCATAATCCAATTTATTCTCAATTTCTGTAGTTGTATTTCCTTGTGGTTATGTGTTTTCGTGTTTTTTGTTATTGCTGTGGTCCTTGATTTATATATTTTGATATTGTATCAGATTGTACAAGAGAAATTTGAAATGAGTGAGAGATTAAGTGTGTGTGGATGAGACAGTAAGCGAGTGAGTGAGCATGTGAGTGAGTGAGTGAGCATGTGAGTGAGTGAGTGAGTGAATAAGTGAATGATTGAGTGAAAGAGTGAGGAAGTGAGTGAGTGAAAGAATGAGTAATTATGTGAGTGAGTAAGTGTGTGAGTGAGTGATAGAGAAAGAATGTAGAAACTGAAAAAAAAGACAGAGAAAAAGAAAAAGAAAAACAATTTCCAGAGGATTTCTTTGACAA
>BOPN01001214.1:92500-107500 GCA_017312705.2 Penaeus japonicus
AAATGGAAGCGAAAGAGAGATAGAATAAGAAAGATAGAGAGAGAGAGAGAGAGAGAGAGAGAGAGAGAGAGAGAGAGAGAGAGAGAGAGAGAGAGAGAGAGAGAGAGAGAGAGAGAGCGACTCAGCGATATAACCAATCGAAGGGACTACACAGTGTTACCAATGTCACGGACAGCCTTTACCTGACTCGCATGGACATCATGGAGGCAATTGGCAACGATGCCATCGTCATGTAAGCCAGGCCCGCCCTGCAAAGCAAATGAACCTTTTGAATGAAAGAGATCACTGACTGGAGCACAGGAAGTCAAGACCAGATTGCACGACTGATTCAGAGGGAGATAGAAATGAAGAATAAGTAATCGAATAGTAAATAAATAAGCTGAGAGATAAATGGACGGAGATTTGATTGAACAAATGAATAAAAATGATGAATATGTTTGTAAATAGATACAAAGGGATACAAGGGGAAAGAATCAGCAACAGATGGCTAAAATTGTCTCCACTTATGGCATTGTCATTTGCATTTGTGAAATAAATATATTTTTGCGTTTGTAGGTATTTAAAGTATCTAGATTTTTAATACAGATTGAATATATTAAGCTAATGAACTATAAAATCAAATGCAATTAACTGGATTGCTATTGATATTAAAGTGAAAAAAAAATGTAATTGAAATAAACCAAAACTAAAAGTATATGTTATATAACATTTATATAATAAAATACTAGTCTTTTTTATTTCACTGACATAAACTAAGAAAGAAAAAGAAAAGAGAAAAGGAGAGAAAGAAAAGAGGAATAGGAAAAAGACGAATAAAACAAATGGAACAGAAAATGAAAATAAGTGAAGGATAACAAGAAAGTGGCATAAAAAGAAAAAGATGATGATGATGAATATAATGAAGAATAAAGAAGAATAAGGAGAAAGAGGAGGAACGGTTAAGAAGAAGGAGAAGAAGAAGATGGAGAAGAAAAGAAGAAGAAGAAGGTAAAGAAAATGGTGATGATGATGATGCTGACATATTGCAAATGATTATTAGTTATAGCAATATTTTGATGATGATGCGAGTGTTAATGCTGATAATGATGAGGGAAATAAGGAGAATGATAATGATAACACTCTAAAACATGATGATGGTGATAATAGCGATAACAATGAAAATAATTATAATAACAATGATTGTGACAATGATAATCATGAGAAAGATGATAATGATGATGATAATGATAACTATAATGATAGTAATGAAAATAATAATGATAATAATTTTGATAATCATAATGATGATGATAAAAGTGATAATAGTAATGATAATAATACGTATGATAACAATAATGATGATGAGAACAATGTAAATGATAATAACAACAACAAGAATAATGATAATGATAATAATGAAAATAACAACAAAATTAATGATGATAATAAAATGATAGTAATAATGAACATATCAATAGCAATGATGATATCAATAATCATAATAACAATGACAAGACAAATAATGATAATAATTTTCATGATGATAGTGGTAGAAACAGCCCATTCTATAAGAATATCTTTTCTCTTTCCTTTTAACATTTATAATTATTTTTCCCTCTCCTCCCTCCCTTCCCTTTCTCTTATCCCTATTCATTCTCTTCTCCATCTCCCCCTCCCCCCCCCCTTCCCTACGCCCACCCACGCCTGATAATCGTACCCCATTCGCCCCCGACAACCCTAACCCCCACTAACCCCCCTCCCCCTACCTCCCCGTCTCAATGGGCCCCTTTCCCATTATAACCTCCCTCCCCGCTCTGCCCCCATTCATCCACATCCCCCCCTCCCTCTATGCGCTCCCACCCAACAAGGCCTCTTTGCCACCCCCGCAACCTCCCCCTCCCCATTTCACCCCTCCCTCCCCCCAACCTCA
Organism: Penaeus japonicus; assembly: GCA_017312705.2. Classification (NCBI taxonomy): domain Eukaryota; kingdom Metazoa; phylum Arthropoda; class Malacostraca; order Decapoda; family Penaeidae; genus Penaeus; species Penaeus japonicus. The sequence continues at coordinate 94,410 of BOPN01001214.1, forward strand.
CAACCTCCCCCTTAACCCTTTCCCCCTCAAGGCTACTCACCAACCCCCACCCCCTCCCCCCACCTTCCCCTTTACCCCCCTCCCCCCACCTTCCCCTTTACCCCCCTCCCCCCACCTTCCCCTTTACCCCCTTCCCCACCTTCCTCTTACCCCCCCCCACCTTCCTCTTAACACCCCTCCCCCACCTTGCTCTTTACCCCCCTCCCCCCACCTTCCTCTTAACCCCCCTCCCCCACCTTCCTCTTAACCCCCTCCCTCCACCTTCCTCTTAACACCCCTCCCCACCTTCCCACTCCCCCTCCCCCCACCTTCCTCTTAACCCCTCCCCTACCTTCCTCTTTACCCCCTCCCCCACCTTCCCCTTTTTACCCGCCTCCCCACCTTCCTCTTTACCCCCCTCCCCCCACCTTCCTCTTTACCCCCCTCCCCCCACCTTCCTCTTAACCCCCCTCCCCCACCTTCCTCTTAACCTCTCCCCACTCCTCTTCCTCTTTACCCCCTCCCCCACCTTCCCCTTTAGCCCCTCCCCCACCTTCCTCTTACCCCCTCCCCCACCTTCCTCTTTTTACCCCCTCCCCCACCTTCCTCTTTAACCCCCCTCCCTTACCTTCCTCTTACCCCCCCTCCCCCCACCTTCCCCTTTACCCCTCCCCCCACCTTCCCTTTACCCCCTCCCCCACCTTCCTCTTTACCCTCCCCCTACCTTCCTCTTTACCCCCCTCCCCCACCTTCCCCTTTACCCCTCCCCACCCTTCCCCTTTACCCCCTCCCCCACCTTCCTCTTTACTCCCATTCCCCCACCTTCCTCTTTACCCCCTCCCCCCCCCACCTTCCCCTTTACCCCCTCCCCACCTTCCCCTTTACCCCTCCCCCCACCTTCCCTTTACCCCTCCCCCACCTTCCTTTACCCCCTCTCCCCCCACCTTCCTCTTTACCCCTCCCCCCACCTTCCTTTTAGCCCCTTCCCCCTTCCTCACCTTCCCCTTACCCTCCCCCCACCTTCCCCTTACCCCTCCCCCACCTTCCTCTTTACCCCTCCCACCTTCCTCTTTACCCCCTCCCCCACCTTCCTCTTAACCCCCTCCCCCCACCTTCCTCTTAACCCCTTCCCCCCACCTTCCTTTTAGCCCCTCCCCCCACCTTCCTCTTTACCCCCTCCCCCCACCTTCCTCTTTACCCTCCCACCTTCCCCTTACCCTCCCCCCCCACCTTCCCCTTTACCCCCCTCCCCCCACCTTCCCCTTTACCCCCCTCCCCCCACCTTCCTGTTTACCCCCTCCCCCACCTTCTGTTTACCCCTCCCCCACCTTGCTTTTTAGCCCCCTTCCCCCCCCACCTTCCTTTAGCCCCTTCCCCCACCTTCCCCTTTACCCCCTCCCCACCTTCCCCTTTACCCTCCCCCCCACCTTCCTCTTTGACCCCCTCCCACCTTCCTCTTACCCCCTCCCCCACCTTCCCTTTACCCCCTCCCCCCACCTCCCCTTTTACCCCCTCCCCCACCTTCCTCTTTACCCCCCTCCCCCCACCTTCCTCTTTACCCCTCCCCCTACCTTCCTTTTTTAGCCCCCTTTCCCCCTTTCCCCTCACCTTCCTCTTTACCCCTCCCCCCACCTTCCCTTACCCCCTCCCCCCCCCCCCACCTTCCTTTTACCCCCCTCCCCCACCTTCCTCTTTACCCCCTCCCCCCCCACCTTCCTCTTTACCCCCCTCCCCCCACCTTCCTCTTAACCCCCCTCCCCCTACCTTCCTCTTTACCCCCCTCCCCCCACCTTCCTCTTTACCCCCCTCCCCCCACCTTCCCCTTTACCCCCTCCCCCCACCTTCCCCTTTACCCCCTCCCCCCACCTTCCCCTTTACCCCCCTCCCCCACCTTCCTGTTTACCCCCTCCCCCCACCTTCCTGTTTACCCCTCCCCCCACCTTGCTTTTAGCCCCCTTCCCCCCCCACCTTCCTTAGCCCCCCCTTCCCCCACCTTCCCCTTTACCCCCCTCCCCCCACCTTCCCCTTTACCCCCCTCCCCCCACCTTCCCCTTTACCCCCTCCCCCACCTTCCTCTTTACCCCCTCCCCCACCTTCCTTTTAGCCCCCTTCCCCCACCTTCCTTTAGCCCTTCCCACCTTCCTCTTAACACCCCTCCTCCCACCTTCCTCTTAACCCCCTTCCCCCACCTTCCTTTAGCCCCTTCCCCACCTCCTCTTAACCCCCCTCCCCCACCTTCCTTCTTTACCCCCTCCCCCCCACCTTCCTCTTAACCCCCCTCCCCCCACCTTCCTCTTTACCCCCCTCCCCCCACCTTCCTCTTAACCCCCCTCCCCCCACCTTCCTCTTAACCCCCCTCCCCCCCACCTTCTCCTCTTTACCCCCTCCACCACCTTCCTCCTTAACCCCCTCCCCCCACCTTCCTCCTCTTTACCCCCTCCCCCCACCTTCCTCTTAACCCCCCTCCCCCCACCTTCCTCTTTACCCCCTCCCCCACCTTCCTCTTTACCCCCTCCCCACCTTCCTCTTAACCCCCCTCCCACCTTCCTTTACCCCCCTCCCCCACCTTCCTTCTTAACCCCCTCCCCCACCTTTCCTTACTCCCTCCCCCCACCTTTCCTATTCCCCTTCTCCCCCACCTTGTCCCCCTCCCCCCCCACCTTCCTTAACCCCCCCCCCATCTTCCACTTCCCTCCCCCACCTTTCCTTTCTGACTTCCCCTTCCCCCCACCTTCCTCTCTCTCTTTTACCCCCTCCCCACCTTCCTCTTTACCCTCCCACCTTCCTCTTAACCCCCTCCCCCACCTTTCGTCTTGCCTCTCCCCCACCTTCTTAGCCCCCTCCCCCACCTTCCTCTTTACCCCCCTCCCCCCACCTTCCTCTTAACCCCCCCTCCCCCCCTCCCCCCCGCAACCCCTGACCCGAGACGCCCTCGTCCTCTGACCTTCGTGTCGAGGTGGTGGTTGTGGGCGGTGGGCGGCAGCGAGGTCAGCATGGGTTGGTAGACGTTCATTTCGCTGTCGTGTTCGCCCTCCCCCCCCGCCGCCGCCGCCGCCGCCGCCGCCGCCGCCGCCGTGGCCGTCGTCGCCGTCTTGACGCCGTTCGCCGACACGTACCTGCAGCTGCCGTTCCCCTGGGGGGCGCCGCCGGAGGGGGGGTGGGTGGAGAGAGCCCGCGGAGGGGAGGGGGGAGAGGGGGAGGGAGTCATTTAGTATGTTCCAGGTTTTCAATTCTGTTTTTTTTTTTGACGGGGGTTAGGGGGGGACGAGGGATGGGTGGGGGGGAGGGAGTTCTGGTGGGGTGGAGGAAGAGGGGGGGGGGAGAATCCGGAGGATGGAGAGGAGGGAGAGGGGGAGGGGGAGGGGGAGGGGGAGGAGAGCCCAGTAAGTTGGAAGGGAGGGGCAGGGGGAAGGGGAGGGGGAGGGGGAGAGAGCCGGTTATTGGAAGGGAGGAGGGGGGGGGGGGGTTGAAGGGATTCTTAAGGAGTAGTTCCTATAGTTTCTTGGAAATATATATATATATTTTTTTTAACAAAATGTTTTTTGGTAAAACATGTTGTCAAAATTGTCTTTTTACTTTGAAGTGAAGGGAGACGGTTCATCTCACTTCTTTTCTTTGGATTTATCATTTATCTTTTCTTTTCCTTTTCTACCTGGAAGGTTTTTGGCGACGGAGAGACAGACCGATGGATCTCATTGCATAATCAATATTAACAATGATAATGATAATGATGATGATACTAATAAAATCTTATTGGCTGAATGGGGGGAGGGGGAAGGAGAGGGAGAGGGAGAGGGGGTTGGGGCGGTAAGTAGAGGGAGGGCGAGGGGAGGGGATTGGGGGAGGGGGAGAGGGAGGTGAGGGAGAGGGGGAGGGGGGGAGGGGGAGGGAAGGGGGAGGGGGAGGGGAGGGAGAGGGGGTGCTTCTGTCCATGGTTGTTATGCTCTCTAATATGTGTTTTTTTTTTTATCTTATCAAGTGATTTAATTGTAGTGTTATTGTCATTATTAGTATATATGTTGTTGTTAGACTTTGCCTTATCATTATCGTTATTGTTATCATCATCAAGTTTTAATTATCATTATAATCATCATTATTTTTATTTTTTATCATTTACCTATATGATTGTTATTAGAATCAGTGTTATCAACGTTGTCAGTAGACTTAATGTTAGTATTATTATCTTTTTATTATAATTAATATCACTACCAACGCCATCTTTATCCTTATTAATACTACATACCATTGTTATTGCTAAGATTGTTATGAAAAATATAATTTCTATCACCAGTCCTTTGATTAAGATTATTATTATTGCTATCATATTTTTTCATCGTTATAATATCATCATTATCATTTTCATTATAATTATTAGTACTATTGTAATTATCATTATCTTTATTATTATCACCATTATTATTATCTTTATTATTACCATTACCATTACTATTACTATCATAATCATTATCATTATTGCTAAAATCACCAACATAGTCTATATCATAACCAACATGATAACAATACTATCATCATCACTTCCATTAATATCATTCTCATTATCAGAATTAGTATTATTAGAATTAGCAGTAGTAACAGTATTGTTGTTGTTTTGGCTTCCCTGCTGGTGTCATTATCATCATCATCATTGTTAGCATCATGAATTATATATCAGCAATAAGCTTTACATATAGGCATCTAATCTGCATAATTATCGCGCATATATTGACGTTATAATAACAATAGTTAGTGTTGCCATAACGAGTGGTAATTAAATCTCCTATTCCCTTCCTGTTGTCTGTGTGTGTCTGTGATGTGTGTCCGTGTTTGTTTGTTCGTTTGTTTGTTGTGTGTATTTGAGTGCATGTGTGTGTGTGTGTGTGTGTGTGTGTGTATGTGTGTTTGTGTTTATGTATACATATGTATGTTTGTGTGTTTATGTGTGCATGTGTATGTGTGTGTGTTCGCACACGCACACACACACACACATCTATCTATCTGTGTATCTATCATAAAAGTTGAATGACTGATTGACATCTTTCCAAATGACAACCAAAGCATCGTTCCTTCTCACAAAAGTTCGTTCGACGTAAAACATAAGTTTTCGAAAACGAATGATGAAAAAATGAAAGACAAGAATCAAACTGTGAAACAAACGAATAGATGAGATAAATAATGAAAGAATAATTAAAAGCAATGGAAGATGACAAAAAGAAAAGGAAGCTGGAAGAGAAAGGAGAAGAAAGAAAGAAAACAAAAGAAGGAGAGAAAAAAGAATAAGTACCAGGAACAAAAACTCAGAAAAATATAGAAAAGAAGAAGAAGAAGAAAAAAAATAAATAAAAAATAAAAACGAACACACAGCAAATCACACAAAGACCTCCCTACACACTAACCAAACCCATCACTACGCAACCAAAAGCAAAACAAAACAACAACAACAAGAACAACTGCTACTGCCACTACTTATCTGACTACACCTACACCTACAACTACAACAACAACAACAACAACAGGATCCCACTAACCTGTAGTGTTGGAAGACCTGCTGTCATTCTTAGCCTGGTCATTCTCACGCAGACCAGCATCACCACCAGACACGTGATCGCTGCCATCACTGCCACGCCGATCATCACCTTCACTGTTGGCAGGAGGAAGGGGGGGAGGGGGTGTTATCTCTGTTGTTAGTACTGCTGTTGTGGCTTCGGTGGTATTGGTTTTATTGTTGTTATTGTGTGGGTTATTATTATTATTATCGTTATCACTACTGTTATCATTGTTAATTTTACTACTGCTACTGTTATTATCCTTATCATCATTGTCATCATATCATCACAAATCGCAACAACTACACGAGTACAACAACCGCACCTCAAACCACCACAACCACAAACAGCTACGTAAGAAAAATCACAAAACTCCACAACTTCCAGACAACCACACTCAGTCCACACGACTATTCGCAAATTCCAACAACAAACATTAAAACCCCACACAACCACAACTCTTACGAACTCACTCACACAACAGACCACCAACCACAACCGCAAAGCTCAAGTCAATTCCAACACCAACTACAACCATCCTGACTCCCCCGACCACAATTCCAGAAAGCTCACACTACAACCACGTCTCTCAAACAGCTAAACCAACCCATGCAACAACCATAAACTTACACAACCACATCGGAACCAACCAGCTCCCATATCCCGGTAACCACACACTAACTCCCACACACAACCCGCTCCAACCCACACAACCACAACCGACCCACCCAACAAACAACCACAACTGATCCACACAACCACAACCAACCCACCCAACACACAACGACAACTGACCCACCCAACGCACAACCACAACCACAACCGGCCCACCCAACACCCAAGCCCAACCCCAACCACAACCGACCGACCCACCCAACCCCAACCGACCCACCCGCCCACCCCACGCCCGCGGACTCACGCTGGAACGACGCCTCTGCCTGCTCTCCGGTGAAGAGCATCGCGCGGATGTAGACGTAGACCTTCGCCTGCCGCCCGACGCCGCCGCGGGTCACGCCCGAGATGCTGAGGGTGTAGTTGGTGTTGGAGATGAGGCCCCGGATCTGTGGGGGGGAGGGGGGGGTTAGAGACGGAGATGAGGGGGGAGGGGGGTTAGAGGCGGAGATGCTCAGGGTGGAGTTGGTGTTGGAGATGAGGCCCCGGATCTGTGGGGGGGGGGGGGGGGGTTAGAGGCGGAGATGCTGAGGGTGTAGTTGGTGTTGGAGATGAGGCCCCGGATCTGTGGGGGGAGGGGGGGAGGGGGTTAGGAGAAGGGGAGATGCTGAGGGTGAAGCTGGTGTTGGAGATGAGGCCCGGATCTGTGGGGAGGGGATAGAGGCGGAGATGCTCTGTGGGGGGGAGGGGGAAGTAGAGGCGGAGATGCTGAGGGTGTAGTTGGTGTTGGGAGATGAGGGCCCCGGATCTGTGGGGGGAGGGGGGCTAGAGGCGGAGATGCTGAGGGTGTAGTTGGTGTTGGAGATGAGGCCCCGGATCTGTGGGGGGGGGAGGGGGAGGGGGTTAGAGGCGGAGATGCTGAGGGTGTAGTTGGTGTTGGAGATGAGGCCCCGGATCTGTGGGGGAGGGGGTTAGAGGCGGAGATGCTCTGTGGGGAGGGGAGGGGGTTAGAGGCGGAGATGCTGAGGGTGTAGTTGGTGTTGGAGATGAGGCCCCGATCTGGTGGGGGGGGAGGGGGGTTAGAGGCGGAGATGCTCTGTGGGGGGGAGGGGGGGGTTAGAGGCGGAGATGCTGAGGGTGTAGTTGGTGTTGGAGATGAGGCCCCGGATCTGTGGGGGGAGGGGGTTAGAGGCGGAGATGCTCTGTGGGGGGAGTGGGGAGGGGGTTAGAGGCGGAGATGCTGAGGGTGTAGTTGGTGTTGGAGATGAGGCCCCGGATCTGTGGGGGGAGGGGGGTTAGGAGGCGGAGATGCTCTGTGGGGGAGGGGGAGGGGTTAGAGGCGGAGATGCTGAGGGTGTAGTTGGTGTTGGAGATGAGGCCCCGGATCTGTGGGGGGGAGGGGGGGGGGTTAGAGGCGGAGATGCTGAGGGTGTAGTTGGTGTTGGAGATGAGGCCCCGGATCTGTGGGGGAGGGGAGGGGGTTAGGAGGCGGAGATGCTGGGAGGGTGGCTGGTGTTGGAGATGAGGCCCCGGATCTGTGGGGGAGGGGGTTAGAGGCGGAGATGTGCCTGTGGGGGGGAGGGGGAGGGGGTTAGAGGCGGAGATGCTGAGGGTGTAGTTGGTGTTGGAGATGAGGCCCGGACCTGTGGGGGGAGGGGGGTTAGGAGGCGGAGATGCTCTGTGGGGGGAGGGGGAGGGGGTTAGAGGCGGAGATGCTGAGGGTGTAGTTGGTGTTGGAGATGAGGCCCCGGATCTGTGGGGGAGGGGGTTAGAGGCGGAGATGCTCTGTGGGGGGGGAGGGGGAGGGGGCTAGAGGCGGAGATGCTGAGGGTGTAGTTGGTGTTGGAGATGAGGCCCCGGATCTGTGGGGGGGAGGGGGGGGTTAGAGGCGGAGATGCTCTGTGGGGGGGAGGGGGAGGGGGTTAGAGGCGGAGATGCTGAGGGTGTAGTTGGTGTTGGAGATGAGGCCCCGGATCTGTGGGGGGGAGGGGGGGGGTTAGAGGCGGAGATGAGGAGGGGGGAGGGGGGAGGTGAGGGGGGAGGAGGTTAGAGGCGGAGATGAGGAGGGGGGGAATGTGGGAGATGGGGGGAGGGGGAAGGGGGGGGAAGTGTGGGAGATGTGGGGGAAGGGGGGTTGATGAGGCGGAGATGAGGAGGAGGGGGGAAAGTGTGGGATATAGGGGGAAGGGGAAGGGGGAAGTGTGGGAGATGAGGACGGGGGGAGGGGGGAGATGGGGGGGGGTTGGGGGTGGGGTTGATGAGGACTGGAATGGGGGGAGATGGGGAGGGGCAGTTTTGGTGATGTAGGGGAGGGGAGAGTGGTGGATATGAGAGGGGAGTGTGGGAGATGGGGGGAGGGGTCAGTGGTGATGGGGAAGGGGGAAGTGTGGGAGATGGAGTGGGGGGTGAAGGGATCAGTGGTAAAGATGCGGAGGGAGGAAATGTTGGTGATGTAGAGGAGGGAAAAGTGGTGAAGATTGGGGGGGGGGTAGAGGGGAGTGTGGGAGATGGGAGGAAAGGGGGGAGGGGGAGGGGGATGCTGATTGAGGCCAACTAACTGAAGGAGTATGCGGGGTATGGGGGGGGGGGTCGGGGGGTCGGTCAGTGTATGTATCGTTAGATACGGATGGGTTGGCGTGGGTTTGGAATGCGAGAGGATGGGTGTGGGCGGGTGTGGATGGGTGAGGAGGAGTGGGTGGTGGTGGGTATACTTGTACATACGTGAATATGATTTGAAATGAGTCAGCAGAAGTGGGTATGAGGGTGTGTAAGCATGTATGGATAAATGCAATTTGCCCTGGAGTGAATAAGGGTATAGATAAGAAAGTATAATCATTCTGTTCCTATTTCTCTCCTTTGGTATCTATCTCTTAAATCTTCTTCTTCCTCTTCGTCTCTAACCTAACTCTCATCTTTACAGTCTCTCAGTTGAGAACATTGTCTGTAGTTTTGCTATGGTTTGATTTATATTTCCACCTATCACCTCCGTCATCTAATGGGTTCGTTCTATCATCATTTTCGTATTATTTGCCCTATCTCTCAATTTCTGTTTTCCTCTCTTTTCATTTCTTGTTCTTTCATCTTCTCTAGTTTTATCTTTTTATCCTTAATCATCTAACCTCCCTCATACCTTCCCCGCATCTCCTCCTATCTCTATCTTCTATTTTTTTTCTCTTTCTATCTCTTTATTCCGTTTTCCTCTCTACTCTTCTCCTATCTTCCTTTCTTCCACCTGTCGCTCTGACCTCTTATTCTGATTTCCTTCCGTTCCTATCCGACCTTCCTTCTATCCCTTCCTTACTCCGTTTTCTACGTATTCTTCCTATCTCGATTTCCTCTTATTTCTTCTGTCTATCTACTTTCCACCGTCTCTCTCCTGCCTCCTCCAACACATAAAAAAATAAATGCCCCCCACCGAAGAACCCCCTCCCCCTCCCCCCTTACCCCCTCCCCCTCCCTCCCCCCTTCCCCAGACTGACCTCCGTGGACGTGACCTCGTGTGAGACCGTGTGATTCCTCCACTCCTGCTGGTCGTGGCTGTAGCTGACGAGGTAGTTAAGCAGGACGCCGTTGATGTCCTTCGGGGGACTCCAGGTCAGGGACACGTCCTTAGGGCTCACGGGGGTCCACGAGACGTTGATGGGGGCGCTGGGCACTGTGGGGGGAGGAGGGGGGGGCAGAGAGGGGGTAGAAGGCGTTAGGGTTGGCTGGCTGTATTTGTAGTGTTGTATTGACTGTATCCTGTCCCTAGGAAGAGCTTAGGAGAGATGCATTTATCAGGGAACGTCAATAAGGCTCAAAGCTCTATGAATTTTGAAGTAAAGTCAATCTAATCACGGTATGTACAGTTAACCTTTACCTTAATAGACATCAAATCATGAACAATTGTGTAAACATGGAATAGAAATAAAAATATCTTAACTATATTTGTCTCTCTATATATCCATGACTATATACACAATTTATGTTCACTATCCTTCTCTCTCTCTCTCTTTCTCTCGCTCTCTATCTCTCTCTCTCTCTCTCTCTCTCGCTCTCTCTCTCTCTCTCTCTCTCTCTCTCTCTCTCTCTCTCTCTCTCTCTCTCTCTCTCTCTCTCTCTCTCTCTCCCTCCCTCTCTCTCTCTTTCTCTCCCTCTCTCCCTCCCCCCCCTCTCTCTCTCTCCCTCCCCCTCTCTCTTTCTCTCTCTCTCTCTCTCTCTCTCTCTCTGTCCCTCCCCCCCTCTCTCTCTCCTTCTCTCTCTCTCTCCTTCTCTCTCTCTCTCTCTCTCTCTCTCTCTCCTCCCTCCCTCTCTCTCTCTCTCTCTCTCTCTCTCTCTCTCTCTCTCTCTCTCTCTCTCTCTCTCTCTCTCTCTCTCTCTCTCTCTCTCTCTCTCTCTCTCTCTCTCTCTCTCTCTCTCTCTCTCTCTCTCTCTCTCTCTCTCTCTCTCTCTCTCTCTCTCTCTCTCTCTCTCTCTCTCTCTCTCTCTCTCTCTCTCTCTCTCTCTCTCTCTCCTTCTCTCTCTCTCTCTCTCTCTCTCTCTCTCTCTCTCTCTCTCTCTCTCTCTCTCTCTCTCTCTCCCCCTCTCTCTCTCTCTCTCTCTCTCTCTCTCTCTCTCTCTCTCTCTCTCTCTCTCTCTCTCTCTCCCTCCTTCTCTCCCTCCCCCCCTCTCTCTCCCTCTTCTCTGTCACTCTTTTTCATCCTAGGATCGGGGCGCGTTACCTCCTTCCTTGGTCGTGGCTCTGGTGGCAGGAGTGGGCCTGCTGGTCACGCCCTCCGCCGACGCCGTCACGGAGACCTCGTAGGCGCGTGCTGAAGGTCGTACTGCATATCAGCCTTCTCGTGACCCGGATGTATCGGACGGGGAACTTCCTCTCGCCGTGACTCGCTTCTCCCCGCTTTCGGCTTCTGCTGCGTTCTTCCTCTGTTTCCGAGTCTTCCTCTCTTCTTTCTCGCCTTCTTCGTGTTGTTCTCCTCCTCCTCCTCCTTCCACCGTGGCCTCGCGTTCCTTGTCGTTGCCTCGCGTCTGCTCTCTCCTCTTCCCGGCTTTGATCTGGAATTTCTTGAACGTGTTTTCTGACGAGGGAAGTTCCTGAAAAATAGCGTCGCTGTTCATGGATTTGTTTTTCAACCGAATTGTCTTGCTCTTTCTTCTGACATGTTGGAATCATTTTTAATCTATTTTTGATGTGTGTGTGTGTATATATATATATATGTATATATATATACATACATATATATATATATATATATATATATATATATATATATATATATATATATTCACACACACACACACACACACACACACACACACACACACACATATGTATGTGTGTGCGTGATACCCACCCTTCCTTGAAAATCTTTCGCACACACTTAAACCTTCCCGACCTGGAAAACGTCAAGGAAAAAGAAGGAGAACAACAAGACAAATCACGGGCGCCCACGGACGTCCCACGCCCCCACCTGGCCATTTTTGATCCACGAGAAGTCGCTCCTCCCGCGTTCGCCGAGCGACAGGTTGTTGGGGCGGCCGCCCGCGGCGTCTCGCTGGAGGCCCAGGTTGACCATCTTGACCGTGAAGAAATCGGGCGTGATCCTGCGCCCGGTCGTCCGCCACAGCATCTGGATGCAGGTCGAGTTGATCGTCTTCACCTTCAGGTTCTTGACGCCCATCTTGCGCAGGTGGCCGTAGGCGTAGGCGGGGTGGGCGTCCACGGGCAGCGTCTTGATGGTGCGGCTGATGCCCGACCCCGCGCGCCCGTTCTTGTACATCGGCTCCAGTTTGACCGTGTAGTTGGTGCTGGGCTCTGTTGCGAGGGAGGGGTTGAGGGGGGGGGCGAGTTGAAGGGGGAGGGGGGTTGACAAGGTTATGGAATGGTTAGGGCAAGGTCAATGGGAGGTTAGGATTTGGGATTGGGATTTGCCGGGGTGAGGATGGTGTTGGAGGGTTAAGAGAAACGAGTTAAATATTGCATTCTTATTTCATTCTTGCAGTTTTCATCATTGCAATTTGAATTTTCATCATTGCTATTATCGTAAATCAAGGCTATTTCGATTTGACCGTTGTTATCATCATAATCTTAAGTACAACAATAAACCCAAGAAAACAACACACGCACGCACACAAAACACTCACACAGCACCCCTCCCCCCTCCTCCCCCTCCCTCCCCCCTCAGGCCACAACATACAGGCGCCTTCTCTTCTCTCCCTGACTCCCCTTAACCCCTACTCTAGCCCCCTACCCCCCTACCTCCCCCCCATCCGTCCTCACACATACACACACAATAGCTATCCTTCTATCTACCCCCCCCCAAACCATGCCCCCCAACACACATACAACACAAGTACCCCCTACCCCCCTCCCCCCACCCCACACACACACAAACAGGTGGCTCACCCAGCTGGTCGAGAACAAAAGAAGTGCTGGAAGCCTCCAGGTCTTTCAGCATTTCGTTCTTCAGTGTGCTGTTGTAGGTCAGAACGTACCATATCACTTTCGTACGGAGCTGGTCGGGCAATATCCAGTCGACCTGAAGGATGAAGGAATGAATAAATTACTGAACAAAACAAAGAAAATACAATGTATAAGTATACTACACGGATGAACAAAACAAAGAAAATACAATGCATAAGTATGATACACGGATAAATGGTAATGTAGAAAAAAGGGGGGAAAACAACAACATAAAAAATGCATATAAAACACCAAACATAATTAATTGCAAAAACGTATGGAAAAAAATGAATGGCGCTGAATAACTTCGCAGTGCACGAGGTATAAGGTTATTCAGTCTCTTTCCTACTTTTTTCCACAACCTTTTGCAACTGTTTTATACTAATCCTTTTCATATGAATAATGTATTGTGTCTTTTCTGAATTTTAAAAAAATATCTCGAGCTACTGGAAAAAAAACGTAAAAAAAATATGTAGTTTGAAAGAGGAATGCAACCATCTATCATTCATAGTTTTTGT
>BOPN01001214.1:117500-120000 GCA_017312705.2 Penaeus japonicus
AATTTAGTAATATTGATGCTAACAAAATAGAAATGACAACCAAGTCAAACCAACAACAACAGCAGTTAAAGAAGAGCACCACCCAAATGGACTCACTCATCTGGAAGTAATGCAGCACGTATCCCTGGCTCTCCCTTTCCCTCTTGCCCTCCGTCCCAGGGGGGGTTGGCGGGGGGTCCCACTTGACTTCGATGCTGGACGAGGTCGTGCGGGTCACCCTCAGGTCAAGGGGTGCCCCGGGCATGTCGTCGGGGAGGTCGACCTTGAGGAGAGCAGCTTCGGAGGCCACGCCCACTCTGTTCTTGACGATGCATTGGAAGATGCCCTGGGGTGGGGAGGGGAAGGGGGTGAGATAGGGGGTGGTGGGGGAGGAAGGTGGTCGAATGTGTGTGTGTGGGGGGGGCGATAGTTCTAGATCATAAAATTACTACTTCCCAATTGGCTTTTTGGAGGATGCAAGACGAACGTGGCTGAGAATTGTAAGGAGGGGGCGGGGCTAATTTCGCCTGATTTTGTACTGGGGACTATAATAGCAATAACATTAACTCTAACTTCCCTAAATCTTGCATTGCCAACATCCCTTAGAGAAACTAGACTCAGATGCAAACGTCTTTCAAAAAAGCTTTTAAAGAGTTAGCCTATTTAGCATTTCTTTGGGAAAAAAAGGATACAAAAGAAGAAATATTGTTTACACGTCATAGAATTTCATTGGTTATATATCATTAATGAATATGAAAAAGAAGAAAAAAGATAATAATGATAATATTATCAGTGATAATAATAATAATATTAATGATGATAATAATAATATTAATGATAATAATAATAATATTAATGATGATAATAATAATAATATTAATGATAATAATGATAATGATATTGATAATAATTACAATGACATCCATGATAATAATATCAATAATGGTAATAGTATTAGTAAAGATAATGATAATCGTACCACTACTACTACTACTACTATTAACTATTAACTACTATCATTAACTATTAACTACTATTACTAACTATCAACTACCATTATTAACTATTATTACTACTACTACTATCATTACTACTACTTTACTACTACTACTTTTATTATTATTATTACTATTATCATTAATTATTATTACTACTATTAACTATTAACGACTATCAGCCACTCCGCGGCGCCTGCGACTCACGCTGTCGTTGGCCATGATGTTGCTGATGGCGAGCTGCTGCCGCGTCACGGTGCTGGTCTCGCCGATCTGCGTGATGACGGTGTGCCTTCCGGTGCGCGGGATCGGCAGCCCGTCCTTGTGCCACGTCACTTCCGGCAGCGGGACGCCCATGGCCGTGCAGTTGAGGCGCACGATCGAGTCGCCGTTGGGCACGACCTTCCGCCGCGGCTGGACGTCCACGCGCGCCGACTCCAGCACCGACAGCTCGATCATCTGGCGGAGGCGACGGAGGGTCAGGGGGCTTGGTCGGAGGGGGGAGGGAGGGAGGGAGGGAGGGAGGGACGGACGGACGGAGGGAGGGACGGACGGACGGAGGGAGGGACGGACGGACGGAGGGAGGGACGGACGGAGACTTTGAGGAGGTATGCAGGGTTGGGGATGAAGGAGGTTTGGGGGGGGGGGGGCTTTGGGGTTGAGATGATCGGGAGAAGAGAATGAGGGAGGAGGAGGAGGGGGGTGACGTGGGACGTTAGGCCATGCCTTTGAGGGGGGGGGGGGCAGATAGGAGTGGGAATGAGGGGGGTATTATCTAAGTGGCAGAAGGATTTGAAAGGGAAATAAGTGTTGGGGTTAGGGAACGGGTTTGTGGGGGTTGGGGGAAGGGTGGGGACAGGCTTTGGGTTAAGGGGGGAGGGGTGCAGTGGGGGGAGGGTTTGAAGGGAAGGGACTACGATTTAATTGGGGGGCGGGGGGGAGGGGGTATATTTAGGATTGGAAGTATGGTGAAGGGATGTAACTGGGGGTATGGTGGGGTAGGTATGGGGTAATGGTTGGGGTTATGGTGGGGTTGTATACATCGGGGTGCAAGCATGATTTGAAAATGGTAAATGAGATTATCAGGAAATACAATAATGACAAAAAATACAATCGACAAACTCATGATTATCTCTAAGGTAAAAAACACGATTTATTTGCTCGTGCTGTATGATAGATCCTCTAAGATAAGTTAATGATAATCTTCATTGTTACTGGATAAAAAATTGCAACTTCAGCCCTTATCATCAAGTGTTGAAAGTCAGACTATTATCATCTGTTTAACAAAACATAACGGGATCTAAGTTTAGAAAATACAAAATAAAAACTTTGATATCACCACAAGCTGCCTCCATCAATTCATAGACACACACACACATACTTATATTTGAATATATATGTATGTATATATATATATATATATGTATGCATATATATATTTATATATATATATATATATATATATATATATATATATATATATATATATATATATATATATTATATATATATATATGTATATATAT
>BOPN01001214.1:142500-147500 GCA_017312705.2 Penaeus japonicus
AAACCTCATGAGTTTGTATTTCCCGAAAATCGTGGGGGAGATAGATTGTGGTCACCAGCCTGATGCATCGTAGAGGCGACGGGCGTAAAAATTAATTAAAATTTCCTATAGTGGCGCGTGTAAGAGCCTTGGCATTACCATCTTCTTTAATGGAATGGATTTTTTTTATAATTATATTCTTAATCTCATTACCTTCAGCCATAAGGGTAAAGTGTTCATATAGTTACTTTCCGGTAAAATATATTTTTTTACACACTTTGTTGAGTAATTTCTGATATTCGGTAAATTAGATTTTATTTCATGGCTTTCTTATCACTCTTTATAAGGGAAGCCTTGTTTTACCTCCTGTTTTTTTTTAATATTTATTTCAAAAACGACAATCTCTCTCTCTCTCTATCCCTATCTTTCTATCCATCTTTCCATCTATTTATCTATCTATCTATCTATCATTTTTCTTAACATTTCTGCTTAAACCTCCCCTCCCCTTTCTCCATGACACTTTCCCTCTACCCCCCCCACCCCACCCCCACCCCACCCCTCCGTCAGTCATCAAAGTTATCAAAATATAAAACAGAAAATCTCGCGTCAGTGTAGTGTCACATCATCAGGTCATGCAGAATTTTTGTTGTCAGAGTATCGAATATGAGGCACTTTCATGCGAAGGCTCATTTGTGAGCTCATATGCTATGAAAGAGAAGGAAAAGGAAAAGACGCTTATAAAGGAGTGTTGCATACACACAAAAAAAAGTAAAGAAAAAAATATATATATATATATATATATATATATATATATATATATATATGTATATATATATATATAAATATATATATATATATATATATATATATATATATACATACATATATATATATATATATATATATATATATATATATATATATATATATATATATATATATATTATATATATATATTGCCTGTTAAAATTGCTCTAAAAAGTTTCTGACATTCTGAAAAAATGCGAAGTAATGACACTGTGGATTTATTCTGATTTATTTATCTATTCTATTCAGACACTCAGCTACAAGAACGAAGGGAAGGAAACCGGGAGAACGAAGAGAGAGAGACGGGGGAAAGAGAGAGAGAGAGGAAGAGAGATAGAGAGAGAGACAGAGAGAGACAGAGAGAGAGAGAGAGAGAACGAGAAGAGAGAGAGAGAGAGACAGATAGAGAGAAAGGGAGAGAGAGAAAAAAAAGACAGAGAGAGGGAAAGAGAAAAGAGAGAGAGAAAGAAAGAGAAAAGAGAGAGAGAATGAGGAAAGAGAGAGAGAGAGACAGAGAGAGTCCGAGTAGGGGGGGGGGGGATCACACATAAGCCAGTAATCTCTTAAGCGTTCAGCCCACACAAGCCTATTTTGCCGAGTTGAAATACAATACAGACATACACCAAGGGATTACATTTTTCATACAGTTTTGCTTTTTCACCCCACCTCTTCTAAAAAATGTATCTTTGAAATGTGTGATTAATCAGTATTCTGCGGTTGTAATTAACTTTAGCAAATATTTCATAAGTGAACAATTCCTGAATTGATTATTCATTTATGTACTTATTTGTAAATCTGTTTGTTGTTGTTTTTTTTCGCAAATTGAGCATCAGCCGATTATGGCAATGATAAGCAAGGCTTTATCAATAATGATAATTTGCAAAATATTGCAATAGGATCAATGGTGTTAATGAATATGATAATAATGATAATGATAATAATATTAATGATAATAACAATGATGATAATAATAGAAATAATGGTAATAAGATTGATAGCAATGATAATGATGATGACAACAACAACAATAATGATAATGATGAATATGATAGTAATGATAAGGGTGATAATAATGAGAGGAATAAAGAAAATTGTATTAGTGATAATAATAATCATGACAAAAATAAGCATAGTAATGACAATAATAACGATAACAATAATCACGATAATAAAGACGACACCACCAACAACTATGATAATAATGATAACGATGATAATGTTCATACTAACGATACTAATAAGAATATTATTCCTCACTGCAAAGACAAATGAAATGGCAAAAACAAGCAGCTGCAACAGGTAAAAAAATATTTTTTTTTTCTATTTCATTTTCATTCCTTTGCTAATGTTAGGAAGGATTTTTCCGTTAAATTAACCTATTGTTTCTTCATTTTTTTCTTTATTTATTTCACCTTTCTTTTTATTTCTTTCTCCCTCTCCCTCTCGGTCTCTCTCTCTCACATACACACACAAACACACACACACACACTACGATTCATGTTCGTAAGAACGGTTCGAAACCCCGGTTATTTCCATATTATTTCCTGAATTAATTATTTACAAATCGTTCTTCGAGAAAAAGGTTTGTTTACACAGTCGAGTCTCACAGAGCGTTTCGAAGCTTCAAAGGCCTACCTGTAGTTGGGAGAAATGAAACCGACCTTTCTTTATTTACATTATACAGGAACAGTTCCGAATAGTGTTTATCTTCCGCACAATATCAGAGAGACGGAACAATGAATACGTAAGCAGGTCTCCATCACCGATAAACAAAAAGCCTTTCTGAAAAGGGTTAGTAGTCACATATAGAGTTGGTCACTCTGAACGTTGTGTTTTAACGACCATGTTCTCCCATACTGAAGTTCGCATACATTCATTACACGAGACAAACGCCCAGGCCAAAATTTCAATTACTCTGTACTCCCACATTGTAAAAAATAAATAAACTCCCGTTATGATTTTTTTATTTTTTTATTCCACTTTCCCCTCTTAAAAATCCTGCGAGCTCTTCTCCTCCATTAACCCCATAGTTTAGTGCATTTCAAATGTGTACCAAAGGCATTTTTTTGTGTGTGTTAAAGTGGTATATATATGTATGTATAGATAGACAGATGATAATTACGATAAAAATAATGATGACAAGGACAATGACCATCACGATCGCAATGCTACAAGCCACAAAAACAAGGCTAACCAGAAGTACAAACCCATCAGCAGGAGACGGACTCAGTCAAGGGACTTACCAGCGAGCACCAGACTGACGGGGGCGGAGAGCACTGCACGAGTTCCCTGCCTCAGCACACACCTGTACTGACCTGTGTCGCTGGCTCTCACCTGAGGGACAGCGGAGATTACATGAGGTCAAGAGGGGTCATCTGAGGTCAGTTAGGGTTCACTTGAGGTTGTCATAGAAGAGTATGAGGAAGACACAATTACGAAATGAGTGATTAAGGAACAAGGGGAAATAGAGAGAGAGATACATAGAGAGGGAGGGATAGGGAGAGTGTGTCTTTGTGTGAGATAGAGTGAGAGTGAGAGAGAGAGAGAGAGAGAGAGAGAGAAAGAGAGAGAGAAAGAGAGAGAGAGAGAGAGAGAGAGAGAGAGAGAGAGAGAGAGAGAGAGAGAGAGAGAGAGAGAGAGAGAGAGAGAGAGAGAGAGAGAGAGAGAGAGAGAGAGAGAGAAGTGAATGTCAGCTAAGCGGAGACAAAGCAAATGGCCGAGAGCAGTGGGAATGAGGAAGGAGGGAAGGGGGAGAGAGGTAGGAAGATAGACAGATAGAGTTATATATAGACAGAGAGAGGTAGATAGGAAAGGATAGATAGGTAGATAGACAGACATATAGATAGAGGCAGAGAGAAGTAACAGAGAAGAAAGTAGAGGAAAGATAAAGAAAATGTTGTGTGTGTATGAGAGAGAAAGAGAGAGAGAGAGAGAGAGAGAGAGAGAGAGAGAGAGAGAGAGAGAGAGAGAGAGAGAGAGAGAGAGAGAGAGAGAGAGAGAGAGAGAGAGAGAGAGAGAGAGAGAGAGAGGATGATAGAGACAGTCAGACAGACAGACGTGCCAAAAAAAGAGAAGTATAAGAAACAAGACTTGACTAGAGGAGGCAGAGAGATTAAAAGATATTAACTTTTTTGATTAGTCTGAACAGCGCCATTGGGCAGAAAGGCTTAAGGCGATTGTATTCTAAACCAGATACAAAACATTTAGTTTTTAAAGTGTTAAACTGATATGGTGATTTTTTTATTCTAACTTTATGATCACATTAATGAAAAAATATATGGTTCAAAGTTGTCAGGAAAAAAATTCTATTAGCTCATCTTTTCTAATAAGATGGTGTTCGGATCCAGTGATAATGGCTTCGGTATCACCCCTCTTACAGCCGGTGTCTGTATTATCAATGACTTGGACTTTGACCTTTAGTTATCCGAATGTCAGCCTTCCATTCGGACAAGTTTGAAAACTAACCTCCGTGATAAGAAGTGTCCCATTGGTCAACACGTGGCGTCGAGGCTCGTTCACAACGCTCTCCTCATTGGTCCAGGTCACGTTGGGCAAGCCTCGTTCGCCTCTGATTGGCTGGCAGGGTATGAGGAGGCGTGACCCTTCTACAGTCACGATTTTGATTGGCGGAGGAATGTCGAAGCCGAGATCCAGCGTCGCGGACGAACCTGTTGGATGAAATGAGTAGCTTGTTAATAGTGCTTATGAAGAATATAATTGAGGTACTTATTCGTACCTTTATTGGTGGATATCTAATGAAGTGACTATCGTGAACAGTCCCTTTAAGTATGGGTACATTTTTTAATTATTTTTCTGAACAGATAAAAAAAAAAATGTTTTGCGAACAAATTGTGGTTAGTTCCTTACGTTATCATCAAATTGATAAATAATGGAGGGAAACTATCATTACAATTATCATCAATGATAATAACATAAGAAAACAATAAACTTCATAATTTTGTACGTTCTACCATTATGTGGAAACTCTACGGATTTCACTCCTCCCATTTCACTTTCTTTGGCCATAAGAATTTGGAACGCCTGCCACGACAATACCAGAACCTATAGCGAGAAGAACTTGACTGATCTGACAAATTCTCAGAGACCTGAAATCTGTAACATAAAGCTTTTGACAAATAAAAAAATATCTAAGGCTAATAAGACACGAGCATAAATGAGACGTTGTGAACGCGCAAATTAGACTTGGATACAAG
>BOPN01001214.1:180000-182500 GCA_017312705.2 Penaeus japonicus
TTCCTTACTCTGTATGCACGTCTATGTCTCAAGTATGTTGCCTCTAACCTCATAAAAGTCCTTCAAAGTCCTGCAAAACACACTTAAGGGAATCTTCATAAGATATTGAAGAAGATGAAGATCAGGAAGAAGGAGACAGAAAGGATATATACATACAATGATATATATATATATATATATATATATATATATATATATATATATATATATATATATACATATATATATACATATATATATATTTAACTATTTATTCATGGTCACATTTCCCAACTACTTGAAGTACTTTTATAGAAATCCAACCTGTTTTTGGTGACATCACCAGACAGAATGACACTGCCATAACTCAGATATCTGATCATTTAAAGTCATTATGCGATATTTGAGATTTTTTTTCTCTCTCTCTTTTCATGTCCATTTCATTTTTCCAATACAGTTACAAAGAATAATTTCTCCGGAATGATTCTCTCCAATGGCTACGAATTATAAAGAGTTGAATCTCCAACCACGATCCTCATAAAGGCCACTCCTGCTCCTTAATCTAATTCATTCAGCTGCATCCTTCCGCAGATTAACTTTCCCAAAAGGTTATAATTGAAATATCAACCCTTTCCTTCTATGGACTGACTGGCTGACCGGAGCAGCGCGAGGCCTAACTGGGACTGACTGACTGGAACAGTGACTCACCTGGGATGCCAAGGATACCAAGACTTCCCGTTGGTACCAGACCCATACCTCTTTTTTTATTTTTTTATTATGGACAAGGTTGTTGGGTATGGGTATCTATGCTCATCTCTTATGGCTGTTGTCAAATGGTTCGTGAAGATAAGGTAATGTACTCGTAGATTGTTTTTCTCTCTCTCTCTCTCTCTCTCTCTCTCTCTCTCTCTCTCTCTCTCTCTCTCTCTCTCTCTCTCACACACCTTTTACTAGACATTCCCGTTTTCATTTAAAAGACAGCAACATAAACAGGTATGTGTTAGATAAATGAACAGTTGGATGAATAGATAAACAGCATTATTTTTATGCTCTGGTATGTGACTCTTATACAGAACTAGATCTATGGAGATTTTTTTTCAAAGCTTCTAGTGTTCAGTGTTGTTATTTTTTTCGCTGGTATCATTTTGTCAGTTAAAAAACATGTTTTAGGTTATTTGAACCTATAGTTAAATTAAAGAATATAAAAACTTTTTTTTTCTTCCTCTTCTTCTTCTTCTTCTTATAGACGTGACCCTTTGTTGCTAAACACGTTTTCCCATTAGTGGCAATTCGAGGTAGACTTCAGGATGCTGAAAACAAACTTGGACTTTCTGTAGAGGTAAATAAATGAATGTTGTTTCGAAGCAGTTCACGAAACTTTATCTATAAATCTGACCCTTTTTTCTCTCTTGTGCCTCACTTTCTGTGTGTGTCTGTCTGTCTGTTTCTCGTTGGCTTTCTCTTTATTTTCTCTTTCTGTCTCTCTCACTTTTTCTCTCTATCTCTCTCCCCCATTCTCTCTATCTCTCTCTCTCTCTTTATCTATCTATCTATTTATCTCTATTTATCTATCTCTCCCCCCTGTTTCTCTCTCTCTCTCTCTCTCTTACTTTTCCCTTCCTTCTCTCCCTCCAAATACCCTCTTTCTCCCTCCTTCTCAATCCCATCCTCACCTTCTCTACCCCCCCCCCCCTTCTCCCCTCACAACAACAACAACAACATCAGCAACATCAACATCAACAGCAACACCAATAACAACAGCAACACCAATAACAACATCAACATTAATATCAACAAAAACAACAACAACTACATCAACGACAACAACAACAGCAACAACAACAACATCAACATCAACAAAAACAACAACAACATGAACAACAACAACAGCAACATCAACAAAAACAACAACAACAACAACAACAACATCAGCAACATCAACATCAACAGCAACACCAATAACAACACCACCACCAACAACAACATCAACAACATCAACAAAAACAACAACAACAACAACAACAACATCAGCAACATCAACATCAACAGCAACACCAATAACAACACCACCACCAACAACAACATCAACAACATCAACAAAAACAACAACAACAACAACAACAACATCAGCAACATCAACATCAACAGCAACACCAATAACAACACCACCACCAACAACAACATCAACAACATCAACAAAAACAACAACAACAACAACAACAACATCAGCAACATCAACATCAACAGCAACACCAATAACAACACCACCACCAACAACAACATCAACAACATCAACAAAAACAACAACAACAACAACAACAACATCAGCAACATCAACATCAACAGCAACACCAATAACAACACCACCACCAACAACAACATCAACAACATCAACAAAAACAACAACAACAACAACAACAACATCAGCAACATCAACATCAACAGCAACACCAATAACAACACCACCACCAACAACAACATCAACAACATCAACAAAAACAACAACAACAACAACAACAAC
>BOPN01001214.1:187500-192500 GCA_017312705.2 Penaeus japonicus
AAGAGTAAAAAGAAAGAATATGAAGAAGAGGAGGAGGAGGAGGGTGAGGAGGCGGAGGAGAGGAAGAAGGAAGAGAAGCGGGAGGAAGAAGAAGAAGGAGAAAGAAGAGAAAAAAGAAGAAGAGGAGGAGGAGGAGGAGGAGGAGGGGAAGAAGGAAGAGAAGCAGGAAGAAGAAGAAGAAGGAGAAATAGAGGAGGAGGAAGCGGAAGAGGAAAGGGAAATACAAATCGAGTGATAAGTGTTGGAATAGGAAAGGTGAGAAGGAAAGAGAAAGGGAAATACAAGGAATAAACAATAACCAAATAAGTATAACTCACAATAACCAACAATTCATGATAATTAATACACAACTCCCGTAAAAAGGAAACACCATACCTTAACACCATGCACAATAACCAACAATTCATGATATATGATAATAACCAACGTAAATTATCTCTAGTAACCAATGTCCAACAACATATCACAATAATTAATTCACCATAAACATCACCATAAAAGATTCACAACATTTACTAACCAACAATGACCACAAACATTAACACCATAACCAACACCATGCCGATTCACCATAAATTTAAAAATACCATGACTACAATTCACCGTAAACATCACCATAAAAGATAATGATTGACAACATTTACTAACCAACAATGACCACAAACATTAACACCATAACCGATTCACCATAAATTTAAAAATACCATAACTACAATTCACCGTAAACATTAACACCATACCAATTTGCCATAAATATAAATACACCATAACCACAATTCACCACAAATATTAACGCCATATCGATTCACCATAAACTCAAGCCACAACCAACAACAACAACCACAACCAACAACCACAACCAACAACCAAACCCAACAACCACACCCAACAACCACAACCAACAACCAACAACCACAACCAACAACCACAACCAACAACCAAAAACCAACAACCACAACCAACAAAACAACCACAACCAACAACCACAACCAACAACCACAACCAACAACCACAACCAACAACCAAAAACCAACAACCAACAACCAACAACCAACAACCAAAAACCACAACCAACAACCAACAACCAAAAACCACAACCAACAACCACAACCAACAACTAAAAACCACAACCAAAAAACACAACCAACAACCACAACCAACAACCAACAACCAACAACCAACAACCAACAACCACAACCAACAACCAACAACCAACAACCACAACCAACAACCACAACCACAACCAACCAACAACCAAAAACCCAACCAACAACCACAACCAACAAAACAACCACAACCACACCCAACAACCACAACCACACCCAACAACCACAACCAACAACCAACAACCACAACCAACATCTAACAACAACAACAACTGCAAATCACCGCAACAGCACTTCTACCCAATTCAGAGAACATTTGAAAACAACAACAATGGTCGAAGCAAGAGGTCTGGGCGGGGGCCAAATTGCACGCGAGACACTGACCCTGCTTGCAACGAACGGCCCGGTGTTGCTATTACGCCTCGTACGCAGGCAGAGGGTTGTGATTTTTGCTTGATTTGCAACGTTGCTTTGAGGGGGGGGGGGGTAGGGAGGGGGGGGGGGGGGGGGGGGGGGGGGGGGGGGAGGGGGGGGGAGGGAGGGGGGGGGGAGGGAGAGGGGAGAGCTGGAAATTGTAGGGGGGGAGGGTTAGGAGAAGAGGAAGAAGGGGGGGGGGAGACGTGAGGGGAGAGGCGTAGGGAGGGAAGGGGAGGAGGGGGGGAGGGGAGGGAGGGAGGAGAGAGAGAGGGGAGAGCTGGAAATTGTAGGGGGAGGGTTAGGAGAAGAGGAAGAAGGGGGGGGAGACGTGAGGAGAGGAGGGAGGGAGGGAGGGAGGGGAGGGAGGGGGAGGGGAGGGAGAGAGAGAGAGGGGAGAGCTGGAAATTGTAGGGGGAGGGTTAGGAGAAGAGGAAGAAGGGGGGGGGGACGTGTGACGGGGGGAGTAGGGGAGAAGGGGGGAAAACGTATATATGGGAAAGGGGTGAGGTAAGAAGGGAAGAAATAAGGAGGGTAAAATGGGGAGGAAGATGAGAAGGGGGTAAGGAGGAGGGGGAGGGAGGAAAGTAGGTGCGAGGAAAAAGGGGGGAAGGGGTAGGTGGGGTTAGAGGAAAGGGGGTGGGAGAAAAGGAAAGAGTTGGGGTGGAGGATGAAGGGAAAGAGAGAAAGATGAGGGGAGGGGGAGAAAGAAGGGAGGAGGGGATAAAGATGAGGGGAGGGGGAGAAAGAAGTGGGTAGGGGAGAAAGAAGAGGGAGGGGAAGAAAAGAGGGGGAAGGGAGAGAAAGAAGTAGGGAAGGAGGAGAGAGGGGGGGGTGGAGTGAGTGGGTAGTGTTGTGGTTGATGTGTTGCTACTTTTTATATATATTTTTAATGTCATTGGAATGTGATACGTAGGTGACACAGGGGTATTACAACTAGCATCGTTACTGTTGTTGTTGTCAATGTTTTTTTCATCCTCATTATTATTATTATTACTAATAATAATAGAATCTATTACTACCATTACCATTACTATTACTATCACCATTATTGACATTATTACCATCTTTCCTATCTTTACATACAGTACTGCTATCACCACAATCATTCTAGTAAAACTTCGAAAAAGACAAAAAAAAAAAAAAAAGTCAAACGAAAGACGGAAACAGAACAAAGAAAAGTGACGTTGCATAAAAAAAAGTGAGGGGGGACAGCGATACGGTGAACGATAAGATCCGGAGAGATAAGATAAAGTGTGCGAAATAAAAAAGAATGAAGGCCGCTGTAGAATATTCCACGAAGCGAAAACAACGGACACGAGGAGGTTATCCGTCCATATGCAATCATAACTACAAAGACACAGGAACAAGTATCTGGCCGTTGTACTAAGATGACGATTGTGATTAATATTCATAAAAGGAATATGAATATAGAGTATAGATAATGTGGTATGTAATATCATATGAGAAATGTCTACTTCTCTCTCTTGTCTGTCTGTCTGTCTTTTTATCTCTCTCTCTCTCTCTCTCTCTCTCTCTCTCTCTCTCTCTCTCTCTCTCTCTCTCTCTCTCTCTCTCTCTCTCTCTCTCTCTCTCTCCTCTTCCCCCTCTCTCTCTCTCTCTCTCTCTCTCTCTCTCTCTCTCTCTCTCTCTCTCTCTCTCTCTCTCTCTCTCTCTCTCTCTCTCTCTCTCTCTCTCTCTCTCTCTCTCTCTCTCTCTCTCTCTCTCTCTCTATCTCTCTCGCTCTCTCTCCCACAAACAAAAACAAAGAAAAAAAAACAGACAAACAAAAAAACAAAGAAAAAAAGACACAAACAGAAAAACAATGCTTTGCACATTTATCATAACGCTTGTCAACTGACATGAAACAGTACACATATCATTAACATTTAAGAGAAGAAGACTAAAAAAAAGAAAAAAAAGGAAAAAAAAGCATACACAAAGACTAAAAATATGAAAAAAATAAAAACAAAAGACTAAAAATATGAAAAAAATAAAAACAAAAGACTAAAAATATGAAAAAATAAAATAGAAACAAACTCTAAGAGAGTAATCCACGTGAATCCGATCGTTCTTGTAAGCTATCCGCGTTGTTCGTCTTCCAGACAACATAAAACCTTCCATGGCATTTTTTATCCCGCCTTTCTCTCTCGCTGGAAGATGAAGATTCTTCCATTTATATAAATATATAGACCTTTTTTTTCTTTTTTTGAATTATATATTTTCTTTTTTTGAATTATATATTTTCTTTTTTTTGTGTGTGTGTAGATCTAGCTTCTGGACCTCAAGAAATTCCATAAGTTTCCGGTAGCGGGTCGGAATTGCTCCCTGCGGTGTCATCGGCAGTCTCTCCTACACAACCCGGGGATATGACGCCACCCTCTACTACATGACCTGGAAAAGTTATGATCTTTTGCTGAAGTTGTTTGTTTGTGGTATTTTTATGCTTTTTATCCTTTTCTTTTCTTTTTTCTTTCTTTTTTTTTCTTTGGGTTTTTGTGCTATACTGTGATCTGTTTTGATATGTAATATTTCTTTAGTGTGTTTGTTGGCTTAGGTGTGTTACTTCTGTGTGTGTGTGTTTGTGTGTGTGTGTGTTTGTGTGTGTGTGTGTGTGAGTGTGTGTGTGTGTGTGTGCATACATGTCTGTGTGTATCTTTGTATTTGTGTGAATTTTTACGTACACAAAAACAGACAAAGAGGAAAAATTCAAAATAGAACACTTTCTGCAGAAAACAAAAATATGAATGAAAACGATAAATAGATAGATACAAAGCATAATGCTAATAAAGAAAGATAAATAGAGAAAGAGAGAAAGAAATCAAAGAAGAAAAATGAAGACCAAGAAGATAACAAGTGTTCTAGGAAAATGTGTGATTGAGTCGTCTTCTTTGGACATCAGGCTGTTATTTTCTTGCAATTACGTGGGGGGAGGGGGGAGGGGGGAGGGAAGGAGGCGAAGAAGTTGAGAGTAGGATGGGGGGGGGACACGGGGAAGGAAGGAAGACGGGAGGAAGGAAGAGGAAGAGAGGGGAAGGTTAAAGTGGGAGGAGGTGGGTGAAGTAGGAGGAGGCGGAGGGAAGGAGGAGTAGGAGGGAGGAGGGGGAGAGGACGAAAGGAGGGGAAGAAGGAAGAGGAAGAGAGGGGAAGGTGAGAACGGGAGGAAGTGGGAAAGTAGGAGAGGGGTGTAGGAGGAGGCGGAGAGAAGGAAAAGGCGGAAGGAAGGAGGAGCAGGAGGGGGGGGGGGAAGGGTAGGAAGGAAGAGGAAGAGAGGGGAAGGGGGGAAGGAATGGGTGTAAGGGAGAGAAGAATGCGGGAAGGAGGAAGAAGAAGATAGGATGTTTCCAATATCATTTTCCTGCCTTGTCTCTCTTAATATATTTCTCTTCTCTTTTTATTATTCTCTTTCGTTTTCGGTTGTCATCCTGCCTTCTCTCTCCATTTCCTCCTTCATTCCTCCACTATCATTGTCCTCTCTCC
>BOPN01001214.1:202500-212500 GCA_017312705.2 Penaeus japonicus
GGGAGGAACGAGGACGGAGGGAGGGAGGGAGGGAGGGAGGGGGGGTGACAGGATAGAGGGAGGACCGGCTGTTAGAGAAAGCAAGTGGACTTGATACAGCGACCTTGCGTGCTTGCGTCCGTGCGTGCGTGTGTGCGTGCGTGAGAGAGGGTTTGATGCCCCAGTAATGATGGCTTGTTTGGGTAACCTTCCGGAGGAGGAAGGGGGGGAGGGGGAGGGGGAGGGGGAGGGAGGGTAAGGGTAGGGATGGCGGAGGGGATGCGAGAAGTTTTATTTTGAGACACGCACGCACGCACGCATACACAGACACGCACACAAACGCACGCATGACCACGTGACGCAATCGATGTGACGTCTGGGGGTCGGGGGAAGGGGGGGGGTCGGTGAGGCTGATTATCCTCATAACTAAAAATCACGAATTCTTGTCATCATTATCATCACTACTAGAATCTTGATTACTTATCTTGATTACTGTTATCATGCTATTATTATCATACCATGTCTTAGTATTACCATCGTCGGTATTTCATTACTGTTATCATAATCTTCTCTCAGTCTTTGCCTTTCCGTCCTTCTCTTATTTTCTCTGTGTCTTTCTCTCTCTCTCTCTCTCTCTCTCTCTCTCTCTCTCTCTCTCTCTCTCTCTCTCTCTCTCTCTCTCTCTCTCTCTCTCTCTCTCTCTCTCTCTCTCTCTCTCTCTCTCTCTCTCTCTCTATCTATCTACCATCTTCATCCTTTCCTCTCCCTTCTCTCTCCCTCTTGTTCCATCCCCCTCTCTGACGTGCCCCAGGATCGTACGAGCTTGAGCTACGGAAAGCAATTTTTACCAACATATTGATCATTTCCCCTCTCCCCTCTTCTCCCTCCCCCTCTCCCCTCTTCCTACCCCGCTCCCCCCATCCTCTGCATCTCCCTTTCCCAATCCCTCTCCTTTTCTTCTTTCTCTTTATTTCTCTCTCATCTCTCTTTCTTCCTGTTTCCTGTTTCCTCTCTCCTTTCTCTTTCATTCTCTTCTTTCATGCCTTCTCATTCCCAGTCTTTTTCCTCTCCCTCTCTCCATTTCCTTCTTCCTCTTTCCTCTCCCTTTTCTTCACTTCTCTATCTCCCTTCCTTTCCTTTCCTCTCCTTCTCTCCGCTCTCCCCATCTCTCGCCTTCTCCCCTCCATCTATCTTCTTCAATTTCTCTCTTTCTTTCTCTTCCAAATCCCCCTTCCCTCTCTCTTCTTCTTCTTCTTCTTTTTCCTCCTCTCCTTCTTAGCCTCTTCTCCCTCTCCTCTGTGTCCACCTCCACTCGCTTGGTTCTCACTTCCACTCACTTCAATTCCTCTCCCCTCCCCTCCCCTCCCCCCCCCCTCTGCCCTCTCCTTCCCCTTTCCTTTCCATCTTCCTTTCCCTCTTGTATCGCTCTACCATTTTCTGTTGCTTTTCTATTGCAGGGTCCATTGATAAGGGATTGTAGACGGTTTTGGCAATACACCTGTCATGTTGATGTGTATGGTATTTTTCAATTTCTTTTCTCTCCCTCTTTCTCTGCCATTCTTTTTCTCCCTCTTTTTCTGTCTGTCTCCTCCCCCCCCCTTCCCTCTTGTTTGCGTATTAAACCATTATGATACAAATATCCACTTAATTAAATGCAAAGTTCATTATCTTTAAAGATGATTATAATGAAACTCAAATCTAATTATAAAATCTACCACCATTAATCATTCACCTGCTCAGGAAAAAAAAAAGTTACATCTACAAAAAAAAAAATAATAATAATAATGATAAATAATAGATAAATAAATACATAGACAAAAAGTCACCTTCATTTCTTACATCAAAATTAAATTAACTAAACACATTATCAAACTGATTATCATTATCTTGATTGAATTGTTCATGCAACACCAAAGTTTCTCCGTAGCCTTGTCAAAGTTATGTTAACTTAGGAGCCTAAATTGTGTGTGGGGGGGCGGGGGGAGGCATATATGTTTATGCTGTGTGTGTGGAAGAGTGTTTTTATGTTGCGTATGGTGTGTGAGTGTGGTGTGTGTGTGTTTGTGTGTGTGCGTGTGGTGTGTGTGTGTGTCTGTGTGTGTGTGTGTGTATGTGTGTGTGTGTCTGTTAGAGGGAAGGGAGGTGGTGTCTCTATGTGTGTGGTTCTGTATAATTAATATTAGAAAATAAGCTATGATCATTTCATAAACGAATATGCAAATGTTTATATGCATTAATCATAGATCTATCTATCTATCTATCAATCCATCTAATCAATATCGGTATCAGTAATCATAGTATCTCCATTCTATATCTTAAGACTCTAGACCCCCCCCCCACCCCACCCCCTTGAGACTTCCCCTATCTCCCTCCCTCCCTCCCTCCCTCCCACCTCACCCTACCCAAACCAACCCCCCACCCCACCCCACCCCACCCAACCCAACCCCACACCTCACCCCATCCCCCCAAAAAAAAAATATATCCCCGAACTAATTCCACGCTGCCGTATTGGGGAGCAGCGAGGGAGAGGAAACCCACACAGGTTTCAGGAATCAGGTAGGAAGGGTGGCGAGGCTTCCGCAGGTGAATCAGCTTCTGCAATAAGAAGCGCCAAGTGGATTATAGCCGCGCGGAGGAGATGTTGGTGGAGCGGGGAGGAGGGGACGGGAGGAGTAAGTGGAATAGGAGGCAGGAAGAGGAAAAGGGGGAGGAGGGAAGAGGGAAGAGGAGGTGGAGGAGACAGGAGACTAGGAGGAGGATAAGAAGAGAGGAAGAGGAGGAGGGAAGAAAGGGAGAGAGGAGGAGGAGGTAGTGAGTAGTGTGGAGTGACAGTGGAAGGCTGAAGAAGCAAGAGGTGGTGGAGAAGGGGGAGGAAGTGGAGGAAAGGTGGAAGAGGATATGAGAGGGAGGAAGAGGTGGGAGACAAGAAGACGAGAAGTGAGGTTGAGGAGGAGGAGGAACGAAGGTAGAGGAGGAGAAGAGGTAGTGTCGAGGGAGAGAAAAGGGAAAAGGAAGAGAACTGTCCAAAGGGCAGAAGGAGTTCTTGCACTCGCCAGAAAGGCAAGTCACAGAAGAAAATCCTTTGAAAAAAAACACACACAAACATGCGTGTATGTATATATACATATATGTGTGTGTATATATATACATATATGTGTGTATATATATATATATATATATATATATATATATATATATATATATATATATGTGTGTGTGTGTGTGTGTGTGTGTGTGTGTGTGTGTGTGTGTGTGTGTGTGTGTGTGTATGTATGTATGTATATAAACTGTATACATATATATGTCCATATATATATATATAAATGTGTATATATAAAGTAAAGACATTCTAAAATGGGTTCTTGAGTTTTTCTATGACATTTCAGGAAGTTTTAATAGTTACTTTGAAGCTGCACGTCTTCTGTGTTGCAACTTGGACACCGGTACGTTGCAGTTGCAGCGACACTGCCTTCGAAAATAACAGTTGCATATATCTTTTTTTTTCTTCTTTCAGAGTCTTCTCTCTGTCTCTCTCTCTCTCTCTCACTCTCTACCTCTCTCTCGTTTTTTCTTATCCTTTATCAGTCTCTCTCTCTCTCTAAGAACAGTAAAACAGAAAATCTACTTTTGTGTGTCCCTGTTTCAAGATGGCAGTGCAAAGCCCCCACACCACGCTACCACTTTGGCTGACAGAGGTCAAAACAGGCAGACCTCACGCAAATCCGTCTATCAAGATTCAGTTAGAGCGCCACCAGGGAAACGCCTCCGCTCTCCAATCTGCTCTCCAGGGGCAGGCCTCCTGTCTCGTGACTTCTGGAGGACTCAACCAAGACTTCAGCTCAACCTCGATTTTATCAACTTTGCCTCTCGATGGGGTAGGGCCGGACGAAGTCTGTTTATGCCGTCGACGTCCGCTTGAATCGTTTACCTCGCAGATTGTATTTTGCCTTCATTAATAAAGCCCACACAGCTGATCACTAGTTTCTCTGCTCAATCCAGTTATTTGTAATATGCTCTGAACAAACCAAGCAGAGTAATCTATTACACTCTCTCTCCCTCTATCTATCTCTCCTCTATCTCTATCTCTTTCTCTGTGAGGTGGTATTCATAAAAGGTTGTTAGCCAAAGTAGAGTTGTTATTGATTCCTTTATTGGTGGTTAAAGACACGGATAATATTGTGGTATTTACTTGGGTGGCGATGGCTTGTTGGATGTCTCTTGTTAGGCTGGAGTGTCTCAGCCTCTGACAGGCGCTGCTGCCGCCTTTGCCGTAAGTGCAGGAGTGGGACAGTCTGACTGACTGACCCCCGGGTCAACCTTTATACCTGATGGGTCAGCCATAGATAAATTCCTAGTCGGGGTTTTTCCTTGTTCCATATGGGGATGAGCCAGAGCACCATGCAGTAGCCAGTGGAAAGCAGCCTGTCCTCAAGTGGCACTTGGAGTAGATCTCACATATTGCTCGGCCACCTAATTAGGCTTGTCATTATGCTTAAGTCGTCCTTGAAGGGCGAACTTGTCCGGCCTTGCATGGTTCAGGTCAACCTCAAACTCTGTGGTGATGTCCTCGTGTCCTCGCTGTCGGTATGTTGTATTCGTTCCTTTGTTTTCTATATTCTTCTGTTCTTAGCTGCTGCTTTTTGGTCATTTTGGAGGTGGGTCTTTTGGAGGTCTTTTTCGATGGGCGGAACACTCTTGGTTGCTGGGAAATGACAGTGTTGTTTTTGGCGTCTGCTGCTGATGAGCTCCCAAACCGAAGTGTCTTGGGCGACCGCAATCTGGGCCTCGGTCTGTGGTTCTTGGCATTCTGCATACATGCTTGATAACCTTATACATACAGGGCCAAAGGGAAGAAAGAAAGAAAGACGAACAGATAGTAGGGGAGGGATGTGTGCATGAATGTAGATTTCTTTTCTTTTTCTTTTTTCTTTCTTTGACTTTGCAGTGTTTTAAGTTGATTTCAATTTTTCTAATAAAGATAGATAAAGAAGGGAGTTGCTTGTAGCGACCCGCAAGGGACAACTTGAACTTCAAGCTTCTCAGGTAGAGGGAGACAGCAGTGGCAACCGTTAAAGGTTTACTTGAACTACTGAAAGTCTCAGAATAAATAAGAGAGAATGCTACAAGGTAGTAAAAAAGTTATGCAAATAACTATATAATTATTGTATCAACAAACTTAGGTCAATAAAAGAAATATGTGAGTGGCACTAGTCATCCTACCGAATTACTATTTGAATTCATTAATGCGTTTAACGCCATGACACTGTCGTAAAGTCAAGTATTTTCGTGAACAAAATTGTAAGTAGTTAATGCATGTGTAAGAGAATATATGATGAGTTTACAATGCTAATAACTATCCACTTTTACTTTCGACAAACTAATGGCGATAAAAGGATATTATGGGTGGAGCGTCCTCATACCGAATTACTGTGAATTCATCAATTTCGTGCCATGACACAATCGCAGTGTCAAATGTGTTTGTGGACAGAAGCGTGGAATGAGTCAATGCAGAGTGAGGAGGGTAGACAATGCGTCTATAGTGAGGAATGAGTTCGTGAGTTGAAAGGGATCGTGAGTGACACAGAGTTTGTGAGTATATGTCTGTATGAGTGAGTAGGATGTGTCATTTCAAGTTCGTATGGAAGTATTTCTTCTAAACAATAAAATGAAACAAATACTATAGTGAAAGTAACATTTAATGTTAGTATTTTCGTATTGATTAGCTAGTACAATAATATCTACCTCGTAGATAATAATGAATTCGCACTCAACAGATGCGAATAATGGTAATAATGATAAACTAATCCAAATCAGGATTATTCTGTTCAATCTTAAATCGGATAGTTGGCTCGCGGCATATACAAACGTCTTACTGTAACCGTTTGTGGCTCTATTTACGCTAAATTGCGTTTGACCAGCGGACTTATATGCAAAAAGTATGAATTCGCACCAGAATCATACAAATAATGAAAAATTATGATAATCATGAAAGTGATCCGAGTCGGGAATATTTAGGCAATAATTGACCCTTCACAAGCTCTATGGCTCTATGTCGGGAAAGTCTTTTACAGCTAATTGCGTTTGTTCGGCATGTAGGGGGGGGGGGGGAGGCGGGACTTATAAATGGAATATTTCTTGAAATACTTTACGAACATTCAGACTCATGTAGTTTACAGATACAGTGTGTTGTTGAATTATAGAATAAATACATTCGTATAGATAATACAAACGAATGATTAACGAATGAAAATCAAAATTATGTAGCCGTATAGAAAGAACTGAAACACGAAATTACACATATAAGCACACCTAGATAGTGGGGACACAGGAAAATAGAGAAATGAAAGAGAATTGGCCCGTTCTATGTACTTACGGTCTTTGTGGATACATGTCGAGCGGAAACATTTCGAAGAGAAGCTTAAGTGTGCGGGTGTGGAGGGGTCCATCTTGTCCTTCAAGCTTGTTCTTCCTTGCATAATGTATAGCCAGGGCCTTACGTTTCCATATCTTGATGTTGGAATTGCCTGGGTGTTCCTATGGCCTTGGGTCCTAGCAACTCAACCAATGTGTAGCCAGGGCCTTACGTTTTCAAATCTTGATGTTGGAATTGCCTGGGTGTTCCTATGTCCTTGGGTCCTAGCAACTCTTGAATACGCAGGTTGCCCATGGCTGTACTCTTGCTTCTCTGCGTTGTGACAGGCAGCCTGGAGGCTGAGGGACAGTTCCCATGTGAAGTCGTGTGGCGAGTGAAGTACAATAGATCTTTTCCTTTTCGGAGGCAATGTCCTTTTCCAGCTGTTTGTAGTGGATCGCACTTCTGACACCAGTTTGTGAGGTTTGTGTTCTCACAAAAAAATATTTTGAAGCCAAAGTCTGGTGGTTCTTGATTCCATTATTGGTGGTTAACGACACGGGTAATATTGCGGTATTTACTTCGGTAGTGATGGTTTGTCAGACGTCTCTTGTCAGACTGGAGTGTCTCACGGCAGAGGCAGGAGCGGCAGCTGGACGCACCGAATGTCAGAGGGTAAGTGCAGGAGTGCGTGAGTGAGAGAGTCTGACTGACTGACCTCGAGGTCAACCTTTATACCTGACGTACCGGGTCAGCTATAGATAGATTCCTGGTCGGGTTTTTCCTTGTTCCACGTGGACATGAGCCAGAGCACCATGCGGTAGCCACGTTGAAAGCAGCCAGTCCTCGAGTGGCACTTGAAGTACATCTCACATTCTCTCACTCTCTCTCTCTGTTTCCTACTCTTCCTCTCTCTCTCTCTCTCTCTCTGTTTCCTACTCTTCCTCTCTCTCTCTCTCTCTCTCTGTTTCCTACTCTTCCTCTCTCTCTCTCTCTCTCTCTGTGTCCTACTCTTCCTCTCCCTCTCTCTCTCTCTCTGTTTCCTACTCTTCCTCTCTCTCTCTCTCTCTCTCTGTTTCCTACTCTTCCTCTCTCTCTCTCTCTCTCTCTGTTTCCTACTCTTCCTCTCTCTCTCTCTCTCTCTCTGTGTCCTACTCTCTCTCTCTCTCTCTCTCTCTCTCTCTGTTCTCTCTCTCTCTCTCTCTCTCTCTCTCTCTCTGTTTCCTACTCTTCCTCTCTCTCTCTCTCTCTCTCTGTTTCCTACTCTTCCTCTCTCTCTCTCTCTCTCTCTCTCTCTCTCTCTCTCTCTCTCTCTCTCTCTCTCTCTCTCTCTCTCTCTCTCTCTCTCTCTCTCTCTCTCTCTCTCTCTCTCGCTCTCTCTCTCTCTCTCCCCCTCTCTCTCTCTCTCTCTCTCTCTCTCTCTCTCTCTCTCTCTCTCTCTCTCTCTCTCTCTCTTTCTCTTTTTCTTTCTCTCTCTCTCTCTCTCTCTCTCTCTCTCTCTCTCTCTCTCTCTCTCTCTCTCTCTCTCTCTCTCTCTCTCTCTCTCTCTCTCTCTCTCTCTCTCTCTCTCTCTCTCTCTCTCTCTCTCTCTCTCTCTCCCTCTCTCTCTCCCTCCCTCTCTCTCTCTCTCTCTCTCTCTCTCTCTCTCTCTCTCTCTCTCTCTCTCTCTCTCTCTCTTCTCTTTTTTTCTTTCTTCTCTCACTCTCTGTTCTACCTTCCTCTCTCTCACCTCTCTCTCTCTCTCTCTCTCTCTCTCTCTCTCTCTCTCTCTCTCTCTCTCTCTCTCTCTCTCTCTCTCTCTCTCTCTCTCTCTCTCTCTCTCTCTCTCCCCCCCCTCTCTCTCTCTCTCTCTCTCTCTCTCTCTCTCTCTCTCTCTCTCTCTCTCTCTCTCTCTCTCTCTCTCTCTCTCTCTCTCTCTCTTTCTTTCTCCCCCTCTCTCTCTCTCTCTCTCTCTCTCTCTTGATAATGATGATGATAATAGCAGTAATGATAACAATGATAACAAAACAAATGATGATAATGTTAATCATGATAATAATGATACTGATATTGATAGTAATGACAATGATGATGACGATGATAATGATAACAGTGATGATAAAGATGATATTGATAATAGATGTAAGAGAAAACAAAACACACACACACACACACATTAAAGTCAGTACTAAGGGAATTAAAATATTTAAAAAAATAGATAGAAATATATAAAAAGAAAAGGTTACCAATCCCCTTTGCCCTTCTTTCAGAGGATTAAATTCGATCTTAAAAGGTCACGGATTCTCTCTCTCTCTCTCTCTCTCTCTCTCTCTCTCTCTCTCTCTCTCTCTCTCTCTCTCTCTCTCTCTCTCTCTCTCTCTCTCTCTCTCTTTAATTCGTTGTCGATAAAATAATTGTTTCGGTTTGGAGCTCATATTAGAATGACCGTGTGTTTGCATGTATGTTTGCTTGTGTGTGTGTGTGTGTGTGTGTGTGTGTGTGTGTGTGTGTGTGCGTGTGCATTTGCTTTTGTATGCGTACATAACATTTATGTATTGTACATCTTAACATGTGGACTTATTAGTACGAATTTATCCATGTGAGAATTCCATTCTAAAGTTACTAAAATATAAACACAGACTCCAACTTGTATGTACGTCTATGAGTAAGACTGCATGTGTGTGTGTGTTTAAAAATGCGTGTGCGTGTGTGTATAGCCCGTACCCCTGTTTGTGCTCCTAATTATTTCTGTTAACTTCTAATGAGAGTAATAAAACATGGCGTAGGTGCGAACCGATCATTCACTTCCGCCAAGGAACTGAGAGAGAGGAGGGGGGGGAGTAAGAGAGAGAGAGAGAGAGAGAGAGAGAGAGAGAGAGAGAGAACGGAAAAAAAGATCGAGGGGAAAAATGTAGAAAAAAAGAGAAAAATATATTTAGTAAAGGGAAAAAAAATGAGAAAGATGTAGTTGTACGTTTTTGGAAGATTAGTATATGTATATTCACATATGTGTTGTGTGTATGTGTACATGCATGTGCGGGAGCGTGTGGGCGTGTGTTTATGTGCACAAACAGATATGTATATATATCTATATCTCTCCAAATGCATTTTTTATCTCTCTCCATCCATCTAAACATTCTAGAACACAAACAAACACTCATCGCAAGGGAACTGCGCAAAAAAAACATTTACTTTTTTTCTAAAATGTTTTCGGCGAAGAAGATCAAAAATAGAAAACGTAAGCGTGACGTCACAAGTCTGGAGTCACGTGGTGGCTTGGATGATCAAATGTGAAAAGTCACGCTAGCTTCTTTTCGTTATTATTAGGCCTATTGAGTAACCTGTTGCTTAGGCCTCCCTCGCAAGGGAGGGTGGAAGGGGAAAGAAAGAGAGCGACACGGAACTAGAGAGTGAGAGGGAGGGAGAGAGAGATAAAAAGAGCGAGAGAGAGACATACATATATACCTATATATAGATACACAGAAAAAGGACAGATAGATCGATAGGTAAATAAATGGAAAGAGAAGAGAGAGAAAGAGAGAGAGAGAGAAAGAGCGAGAGAGAGACTTACATATATACCTATATATAGATAAACAGAAAAAGGACAGATAGATCGATAGGTAAATAAATGGAAAGAGAGGAGAGAGAAAGAGAGAGAGAGACAACAACATAAACATAAAACATGACATC
>BOPN01001214.1:222500-225000 GCA_017312705.2 Penaeus japonicus
GGAGGGGGAGGGAGTGAGGGGGGTCGGTGGGTGGGAGGGGAAGGGGTAGGGAGTGGGGGGGGGGTCGGTGGGTGGG
Source organism: Penaeus japonicus (assembly GCA_017312705.2). Classification (NCBI taxonomy): domain Eukaryota; kingdom Metazoa; phylum Arthropoda; class Malacostraca; order Decapoda; family Penaeidae; genus Penaeus; species Penaeus japonicus. The sequence goes on from BOPN01001214.1 coordinate 222,577, forward strand.
AGGAGAGGGGGTAAGTAGTGAGGGGGGTGAGTTATGGGGGGTGGGCGTTGAGTCTTGCGTTGCTCATGGGAAGGAGACTCTGATACGTGTGCTTGCTTGGGTGGACTATGGGCGTGAAAGGCACAGATATTAAAAAGAATATATTATAATGGATTTTTTAAACCTTTCGCTCATTCAAATATCCGGTTTCCTCTTCTTTCATATTTCCGTTCTTTGTATCAGCGTCTCTCTTTCGCTCTTTTTTATCTTATATTTTCTCTTTCTCTTCCCCGTTTTCACACTTCTTTCCTCCCTCCTCTCTCTATATATATTAATATATCTATCTTTATATCTATTTATCTATTTCTTCTTCTTCTTCTTCCCTCCTTGTATCTCGTCTTCCCTCGCTCCTCTTCCGTTCTCCCCCTCTCCCTTTCTTATTCTTATTCTCTGCCTCCACATCTCCTCGCTTGCTTGCTCACTCCCTCCTTTCTATCTTTTCCCCTCTTTCTTTCCCTTCTTCTTCTCTTTCTTTCCATTCTTCCTTTTCCATCCCCCCCCCCCTTTTTATCATTCCTTTCCTCTGCGCTCTCTCCCTTTTCTTCCTCCTCTTTCTTTCCCTTCTTTTTCTCTCTCTTTCCATTCTTCCTTCCCCCCCACCCTCTTTCTCTCATTCCTTCCCTCTACGCTCTCTCCCTTTTCTTCCTCTTCTTTCTCTCCCTCTCTTCTTTCCTCCATCTTTCGCAAACAAGCGCAAGCAAAGGTTGCAACAACCTGCAGTCAACGTATTGCATGCAGAAGTGACTACACTCTATACACGGTATGGAATCAATAAGGAGAGAGATGCGAAAGGATGGATGGATGGATGGGTGGGTTGGTGGATGGATGGATGGATGGGTGGTCGGATGGGTGGATGGGTAAACGGGGGAATAGATGGATGGATGGATGGATGGATGGATGGATGGTGGATGGGTGGCTGGGTAAACGGGGGAATAGATGGATGGATGGATGGATGGATGGATGGGTGGGTGGGTAGACAGGGGAATAGATGGATGGATGGATGTAATCCAAGACTTTAAGAGCCAGGCTGTCGAAAAGCGTATAGCCTCAGGAAGAACACAACTCTATGGCCACGGCACGCCAGATTTCACTGTATCGCCGCTGTAATACACGAGACAATTGGCAAAAGAGAGAGTTAGAGAGAAAAAGAAAGAAAAAATAAATCTAAAATTCACATTTGTCTTCGTAAAGATGGACATCTCGCGCGTTAAGTGTAAAAAACGTCTCCTCAAGCAGTCATAATCTGCGGCGTATAAAACCCACTTGATGATATAATGATATATAAAACCCTGCTATACCGACGTGACGTAATGACACGCGCAACCCCGCTATTGCGACGCGACAAATGATAGACGTTTGTGGGCAGAAGAAGGGAAGTGAAGAAGAGACAAAGGAGAGGGGGAGGAGAGGGGAAGGAGAGAGAGAGAGAGGAGGGAGGGAAGGAGCGAAAGAGAAAAAATCGAGAATGATAGAGAGAGTATAAGAGATGGGGGACGGAGAAAGGAAAAGAGAAAGAGAGAAAAAAAGGAGACAGAGAGAGAGCAAGATAGATAGAGAGAAAGAGAGAGAGGGAGAGAGAGATGGAGAAAGAGAGAAAGGATGAGGCAGAGATAGAAAGAAAGAGAACGAGAGAGAGCAGGAGGAGAAAAAGAGAAACAGAAAGAGACAGATAGACAGAGAGAGAGAAAAAGAAAGAGAATGAGAGAGAGAGTGAGAGAGCTAGAGAGTACGTCTGTTATCTTATCAGTGAGCATTTTACGACAAGTACCTCCGTTATCTACGATGATGATAATAAGAGAGAAATAAGAAAGGGTTGTTGAGAAAGAGCATTAAAGTGATAATTCAGTGCCGGTATAGGGAGAGATAATGAACTAATAACAATAATAATGCATTAACATCAACACGATAATAAAAGTAATAACAATAATGATACTTATCATTGTAATTGTGATAATTATCACCTTTATCATTATGATAATAATAATAATAGTTATAACATTGATGATAATATTATTGTATTTGCTATAAAGATAAAATGATAATGATAGTAATAATGATGTTGATGATGATAATGATAATGATAATAACAATAACAACAATAAGAGAATGAAAATAATAATAATAATAATAATAGTGCAACTATATCCTTTATAACCCCATTTGCTTGAAGTACTGATTCCAAAAGTAAATATTTATCCTTCTTGGAGATGAAAAAGGTTGATATCAAATTCCAAGTGAAGCTTCCAATAGACGTGCATGCTGAACATTTTTAGGCGAAGGAAACGAAAAAGTTCATTAACATTTTTAGCTCGCGCTCTCCTTCACGCGTCCTCTGTGACATACTCTCTCTCTCTCTCTCTCTCTCTCTCTCTCTCTCTCTCTCTC
>BOPN01001214.1:245000-252500 GCA_017312705.2 Penaeus japonicus
ATGATTACTATCGTTTTCCTTATTATCACTTATTATCATCATACTTATGATTATAATAATAATCATTGCCATAATTATTTTTTATCATCATCTTTATATTACTCTTATTATCTTAGTATCATTATTATCATAATCATTATCATAGTCATCGTCATTGTTGTTAAAGCATTGTTATCCTCATTATCATTATTTTTAATAACATTATCATTATTGTTACCATCATCATTATCATCATTATCACCATTGTTGTAATCATTAGTGTCATTACCATCATCATTACCATTATTGTCATTATCGTTATCACCAGTATTTTGCATATCATAACATTATCCTTATCATCATCATTGCAATCTTTGTCCTCCTCATTATCAGAAACACTATCCATCTATTGGTATGTCTGTCTATTGGTTCATTCTTCTACCCAAATATCCATCTAACTGTCCACCAATCTATATACCTTTCTGTTTACTTATCTCTCTATCTACCTGTCTGTCTATCTCTACAGTTATCCATCTATCTATTTATCTTATCTGTCCATTTATATTTATATTTATCTGTCTGTCAGTCCATTTATCTATGTATCTATCTTATCCTGTATCTTCCTGTATATTTATATCCTTGTTCGTAAATGAAAAGATACTTTTTGATAATCCCGGAAACTAGTAAGTTAAAGTTTGCTTTTTAAAATGTTTTCGCTTTTTTATTATTTGTTTTTTATTATTATTATTATTATTTATTATATTTATTATTATTATTTTTTTGCTTGTTTTTGCTTTGAGGTCAAAGGCTAGGATGTGTATACATACATATATATATATATATATATATATATATATATATATATATATATATATATATATATATTGTTATTGTCGTTATGATTCTCTCTCTCTCTGTATCTATTTATCTATCTATCTATCTATTTATTCCTCTCTATCTCTATCTCTCTCTCACTCTTTCTTTCTCTCCTTCCCTCTCTCTCTTTCTCTCTCTCTCTCTCTGTGTCTCTCACTCTCTCTCTAGTACACACTCTTGCTCTCCTTCTCTCTCGTCCACCCCCTCTTGCATTCCGTTCTTTCCTTTCCCTCTTCCTCCCCTAATCATTTACTCTAAAATCAAAAAGAAGAACAAGAAAAGAAAAGCAAAACAAAACAATAAGACAAGATAATAAGACGATAATAAGACGAAATAAGACGAAAGAAAAGAGAAAGAAAGAAGAGGAAAATGGTAATGGAAGAGAGAAGGAAACAAGGTACAGAAACAGAAAAAAAGAAGAAACGAGAAAAAGGGAAAGAGAAAAGAGAAGAGAGAAAATACGGAAGAAAAGAGAGAAAGAAGAGGATATGAGAAAGAAAAAGAAAGAAAGTGGAAGGGGGGGAAAGAGGAGGAAGGAGGAGAGAGAAGAGAGAGAGAGAGAAGAAAGGGAAAGAAAGTAAGAAAATGAATAAGGAGAGGGAGAAAAGGAGACGAAGAAAAAGAAAGAAGAAAATGATAGGCAATAGAAGGAAGACAGAAAGAGAAGACAAATGGAAATCTGTAATAAAGTGAGAAAGAAGGGAGGAAGAAAGGAAGGAAAGAGAGGGTGAAGACGATGGAAGAAGGAGAAGAAAAGAGGAGGGAGGAAGAACGGAAGGATATAGAAGGGAAGAAAGATAGAAGGAAAGAGAAACTAAGAGGGAGAAGAGAGAGGGAAATAAAAATAAATAAATAAAAAGAGAAAATACAAAGCAACAACGGTAGGCACAGATAGATAAAATACAACAAAGAACGAGAGAGAGAGGAGGAGGAAGGAAGGAAAAGAGAGAGTGGGAGAGGAAAAAAGAGGAACCAAAGAGACGGAGAAAGGAAGGGAAAGAAGAGGGGAAGGGGGAAGGGGGGAAGGCAATGACGAAGGAAAGAGGTGCAAAGAGGGAGTCGCTAAGGAGGGGGAAGGGGGAGTGGGGAGAGGGGGAGGGGGAGGTTAAGGGGAGTAATAATCCTTCCCATATTCCCATGTCCTCCCTCCTTATCCCCTACCCCCCTCCCCCCCTCCCTGGATCCCCCACCCTTGCGAAAGTCCCTGTTTTTATACGTTAAAAAGTTCCTCTGACTCAGTTGCCATGGGAACATCTCCCAGCTCCTCAGACTCCCGTCCGCTCGCCAGCCCTGTCTCTGGCTCCGTCTGCGTCTGGCTCGGCGGGTCTTGGAAGTCTGCTCTGTCTGCGGGGAGCTGGAGCTCTGTGTGTGTGTGTGTGTCTGTTTTGGCTGGATTGGGTCTGGACGTCTGTGGGGGGGCGGGGGGAGGGGGGGAGTGGATATCTGTTTGGAAGTCTGTGGATGGATGTTTGTTTGTTTGTCTGTCTTCTTGGCTGTGGCGTGTCTGGCAGTCTGCTCCGCCTTTCGGTGTAGCTATTTGTATGTTTGCCTGAAATGGCGTCTAAAAGCACAGCTGTTTGTCTACCTGTGTATCTGGCTGTTGCGTATTTGTAAATCTAGTTTGTCTGCTGTAGTCCTCGTTATGCTTTTTGTCTGCTTGTGTGTTTGTCTGTCCCTCTGCGGCGTGCCAAGGAATTCATCTCTGTCTGGATCTCTGGATATTTGCTGGCTACTTCGGGTCCCTGAGTCTCTTGCTTAATAAGTGAATGTCTCGTTTGTATTTGTACTTGGCTCTTTTCTGTTTGAAGCTCTTTGTGTTCTTCTCCTTTCTCTCTTTAACTCTTTTGCTCATTCTGACTCCCTCTCCTTTTCTCTTTTCCTAGTCTCATTCTCTTCCTCTCCTTTTTTTTTTACTATCACTCTCCCTTCCTTCTCTCTTTCTCCCTCTCTCTCTCTCTCTCTCTCTCTCTCTCTCTCTCTCTCTCTCTCTCTCTCTCTCTCTCTCTCTCTCTCTCTCTCTCTCTCTCTCTCTCTCTCTCTCTCTCTCTCTCTCTCTCTCTCTCTCTCTCTCTCTCTCTCTCTCTCTCTCTCTCTTTCTCTACATCTTTCTCCTTTATTCTCTCCCATTACTTCTCACTCTCGCTCTCCTTCTCCTTTTCCTTCTCTACATCCTTCTCCTTTATTCTCTCCCATTGCTTCTCACTCTCGCTCTCCTTCTCCTTTCCCTTCTCTCCATCCTTCTCCCTCTCCCTCATTTTCTACCTCTCTCATCCCCCCCCCCCCTTTTTCTTTCTCGCTCTCCCTCTCCCTCCGTCTTTCTCTGTCACAACATTATTATTTTTTTCTTTTTGTCTTTTTCTCTTTTTTCTGTTTTAGTTTTCACATTACTGTTTTGCTTTGTTATCCTGCTTTACCTGTTACGCTATATGTTCATTATAATTATTACTGTTTCTACTATATTTTTGGTTGATTGTTTTTATTATCATTGATATCATAATTAATATCACTGTCCTTACCATTATCATCACCATCACCTTCCTCATTATCATTTCCATTGGCCATTTCTTCATCAGCAATAGTTAATATAGATGTAAAATTAATAAACGAAGAAGCAGATGCACAAATAGACAGACAGATAGGTCGATAGATATACAAACAAAGAACAAACAAATAGCCAGATGAATGAAGCAGAGTAATTCATTCCCTCGCGTGTCGTTTGTTTGTTTGCTTCTTTCTTAATTTCATTTCCCTGATTGGCTCTCTTGACCTGTGCGACTCCGGCCTTCGGGTGCCAGGCTCCGTTCCCTCTCGCTTTTGCTCGTCTCTCTCTCTCTCTCTCTCTCTCTCTCTCTCTCTCTCTCTCTCTCTCTCTCTCTCTCTCTCTCTCTCTCTCTCTCTCTCTCTCTCTCTCTCTCTCTCTCTCTCTCTCTCTCTCTCTCTCTCTCTCTCTCTCTCTCTCTCTCTCTCTCTCTCTCTCTCTCTCTCTCTGTCTGTCTGTCTCTCTGTCTCACTTTTTCTTTCTCAGAGAATGGGAGAGAGGGGGGAGGGAAAGAAAGAGAGAGAGAGAGTTAGAGATAATAGAGTGAGAGGGAGAGACAAAGAGAGAGAGAGTGAGTGAGAGGGAAAGAGAGACCAACAGATGATAAAAGAGAGAGAGATAGAGACCGACAGATAATAGGAAAGAGGAGAGAGTGAAAGACCGACAGGTGATAAGAAAGAGAGAGAGACCGACAGATAATAGGGAAGAGAGTAGAAGAAGCGAGAGAGGAAAAAGGAGATAGGGAGAGAAAAAGAGTATTCATCCAGAAAATATGAATTCATATTCGTTATGTAAAAGGTTTCAACTACCCATAACAATTGCAAACAAGCATCAACAACAGCAAAACATGATGATAACAAAATAATTACTAAATAAGATAAGACGAAAAAAACACCTGTATGTCCCTTCCATTTTTCTTCTTCTTCTTCTTCTTCTTCTATTATTTTCTTTCTAAATCTTCTGCAGTGTTATTTTGACCTATTAATCTATCCTTACTTTATATATGCTTTCTCTGTTATTATTCTTTACTGACGATTGATCACTCTTTTCACTATCAGCTTCTCATTTCATTGTTGTTTTTTTTATTTGTAAGTACAATTTTATCCGTCTTTTTATCGTTGTCTATGTTTACTTCCCATTTTCTTATCTTTTCCGTTTTCTACGTCTGATTCACATTTTATTATCATTTACGCTTTCTATTGTTTACTTCCCGTTTCTTATCATTCCCGTTTTCTGAGTCTAATTTCCATTTTCTTATCATCCCTGTTTTATGTCTGATTCCCATTTTCTTACCATCCATGTTTTCTGTGTCTGATTCCCCTTTTATAATCACTTCCATTTTCCATTGTGTCTTCTTCCCATTTTATAATTATTCACGTTTTTTGTACCTGATTTCCATTGCTAATAATTCCCGTTTTCTGTGTCTAATTCACATTTTCTGTGTCTGATTCACAATTTCTAATAATTCCCGTTTTCTCTGTCTAATTCACATTTTCTGTGTCTGATTCCCATTTTCTAACAATTCCCGTTTTCTTATCTAATTCATATCTTCTGTGTCTGATTCCCATTTTCTAATAATTCCCGTTTTCTGTATCTAATTCACATTTTCTGTGTCTGATTCCTATTTTCTGATAATTCCCGTTTTCTCTGTCTGATTCCCATTTTCTAATTATTCACATTTTCTATTTGCATATCCCCTCCCTTAACCCCTTCCCCCTCCCATCTAAGCTCCCTCCCTCCCCTCTCTGAACACCCCACCTCCCCTCCCCTACCACCCCTCCCCCAAAAATCCTTATTCCTCTCCCCTCTCCCCTCCCCCCCCTCCCTTACCACATCACCCCTCCATCCCCACCCGTACCTACTATCCCTCCCACCTCCCTTAATCCTTTCTCTTCCTCCTTCCCCCTTCCCCTCTATCTTCTCCCCCCCCCCCCCTTACCATAAGCCCCTCTTCACGCCCCCTACCCCCTCCCCCCCTCCTCCGTCCAATCACCGATCACCGGAATAATCCAGTTAAAGTTAGCGTGTTGCAGAGGCCTGCAGTCACAGTCTGCCTTGCAAGGGGACAGGAGAGACCGCGCATTTTGCAACAATTGAGGCGCGTGGTCCGTGTTGAGAGAGAGAGTGAGAGAGAGAGAGAGAGAGAGAGAGAGAGAGAGAGAGAGAGAGAGAGAGAGAGAGAGAGAGAGAGAGAGAGAGAGAGAGAGAGAGAGAGAGAGAGAGAGAGAGAGAGAGAGGGAGAAAGGTAGAGAAAGAGAAAGCGAGACAGAGATAGACAGAGAAAGAGACAGAGACAAACAGAGAGAGACAGATATAGAAATAGAGAGATTTGCAGAGAGAGAGGGATACATAGAGAAAGGTAGAAAGAATGAGAGAGAGAGAGAGAGAAAGGTACTGAGAGAGATAGAGAAAAAAAAATAGTGAGGAGGAGAGATAAAGGAGAATTAAGAAGCAGAGAGAGAGAGAGAGAGAGAGAGAGAGAGAGAGAGAGAGAGAGAGAGAGAGAGAGCGAAACAGTTAACTTCCGAATTTTCCAGAACTTCGACGTGATTAAAGGTCCTAATACCCCCCCCCCCCCTCCGTCCTCCTCCTCCTTATCCCCCCCACCTTAGAAAAAAAAGAGGGAAATCTCCCTAATTTTACACATTTCCCTCATTTTCTTTTTCGCGTTTTTCAAAATTTGTTACGTATTCTTCCCAAAGTTCTAAATTTCTCGCATTTTTCCGAAATCTTAGACTTGATGAGTTGGCTCTCATCTTCTTTTTCTTCTTCACATCCTCCTTTGCGTATTCTTTATATATTTCTTAATTATTTTTCTCAGGTGAGAAGTAGAGATAGATAAATAGATAGGCATACAGATAGACAGGTAAATAGATAGTTATGTTCTTCTATCCCTCTTATCTCCTTTCTCCTTCTTCCTCGTTTTGCCCTCCTCTACCCCTCCCCCCTCCCCCCTATCTCCTCCTCTACCCCCCCACACTTCTCTCCTCCTCTACCCCTCCCCCCTCCCCCTATCTCCTCCTCTACCCCCCACACTTCTCTCCTCCTCCTCCTCCCTTCCTAATCCACCCTTTCCCTCTTCCTCTCTTCCTTCCTCACCTGTACCCGAATTTCTCTCTTTTTCTGTTTTTTCTCTTTTTCTCTTTTTTTCTCTCTCTCTCTTTTACTTTTACTCTCCGCCTCTTTTTATTTCTTTCTCTTTCTTTTTCTCTCCTAATTTCTTTATTTTTCTCTGTTTTCTCTCTTTCCCTATATCTTTCTATTTCTCTTTCTTTAGTTCTTTCTTTCTTTCTCTCGCTATTTTTCTCTCTCTTCCTTTTTATTTTTCTGTTTTTTAATCTTTCCGTTTTCATTTCTTTCTCACTTTTTTTTTCTTTTAATCGCTTTTCTCTCTATCTCTCTCTCTCTCTCTCTCTCTCTCTCTCTCTCTCTCTCTCTCTCTCTCTCTCTCTCTCTCTCTCTCTCTCTCTCTCTCTCTCTCTCTCTCTCTCTCTCTCTCTCTTTCAATAATCCTTCTTTTCCCTCCTGCTATTCATGTCTTTCTTCCATCTTCTAATCTCCTTCCCTCCTCTCTCTTTCCTCCTTTCTCTCCCTCCCAACATCCGTCCTTCTCTCCCTCCCTTCCTCCTTCCTCCCTTCTATCCCTCCTTTCCTACTTCTTCCCTCCTATCCCCCCCCCCTTCTCCCTTCCTACATCCGTCCTTCTCTCCCTCCCTTCCTCCTTCCTCCCTTCTATCCCTCCTTTCCTACTTCTTCCCTCCTATCCCCCCCCCCTTCTCCCTTCCTACATCCGTCCTTCTCTCCCTCCCTTCCTCCTTCCTCCCTTCTATCCCTCCTTTCCTACTTCTTCCCTCCTATCCCCCCCCCCTTCTCCCTTCCTACATCCGTCCTTCTCTCCCTCCCTTCCTCCTTCCTCCCTTCTATCCCTCCTTTCCTACTTCTTCCCTCCTATCCCCCCCCCCTTCTCCCTTCCTACATCCGTCCTTCTCTCCCTCCCTTCCTCCTTCCTCCCTTCTATCCCTCCTTTCCTACTTCTTCCCTCCTATCCCCCCCCCCTTCTCCCTTCCTACATCCGTCCTTCTCTCCCTCCCTTCCTCCTTCCTCCC
>BOPN01001214.1:275000-285000 GCA_017312705.2 Penaeus japonicus
ATCAAGTCTTTTTTATATATTTTTCAGGTCAATATCGTATAATGTATCCACAAATTCCACCAAAAAGTGTCGGATGGCAAAACGAAACAAAAACAAAGCAAAGGCCGAACACGGATGGATGAAGTCATCGCGAAGATTACACATTTCGCCTTACATCGCCGCCCACTTTGACAAGAGATTCACCATAATCATGTCTCTAAAAGAAAAAAAGAAGAAAATACGCAAGTAAATCTGATTATCTCCACTTAAGGAGAAGGGAGAAGAGAAAGAGAAACAGAGAGATGATGATACTGAACACTGAACGCGTCTATGAACCTTGTTTAATACCAGTAAGAACAGGTGTTCCCTTTCAGTTAGCTCGAGAGAAGCACTTGTGGCTTGACCGGCACTCACCTGCTCTGTTTGTTTACTCAGGGCAAGGAGGAGGAGGAGAAGGAGGAGGATTAGAAGGAGGGAAGAAGAAGGAGGGAAGAAGGAGGAGGAGGAGGATGGGAAGGAGGAGAAGGATTAGAAGGAAGAAAGAAGGAGGAGGGAAGAAGAAGGAGGAGGATTAGAAGGAGGGAAGAAGGAGGAGGAGGAGAAGGAGGAGGAGGAGGAGAGGGAAGGAGGAGGAGGAGGAGGAGGAGGAGGAGGAGGAGAAGGAGGAGGAGAAGAAGGAAAAGGAGGAGGAGGAGGAGGATTAGAAGGAGGGAAGAAGAAGAAGGAGGAGGAGGAGAAGAGGAGGAGGAGAGGAGGATTAGAAGGAGGGAAGAAGAAGAAGAAGGAGGAGGAGGAGGAGGATTAGAAGGAGGGAAGAAGAAGGAAAAGGAGGAGGAGGAGGAGGATTAGAAGGAGGGAAGAAGAAGGAGAAGAAGGAGGAGGAGGAGGAGGACTAGAAGGAGGATTAGAAGGAGGGAAGAAGAAGAAGAAGGAGGAGAAGAGGAGGAGGAGGAGGAGGATTAGAAGGAGGGAAGAAGAAGAAGGAGGAGGAGGAGAAGAAGGAGGAGGAGGAGGATTAGAAGGAGGGAAGAAGGAGAAGGAGGAGGAGGATTGGAAGGAAAAAAGAAGAAGGAGGAGGAGGATAAGAAGGAGGAGGAGGAGAGGAGGGAAGAAGAAGGTAGACGAGGAGGAGGAGAGTTAGAAGAAGGAAAAAAGGAGGAAGAGGAAAGAAGAAGGAGGAGGAGGAGGGAAGACGACGGAAGAGGAGGAGGAGGAGGAAGATTAGAAGGAGGAGGATTAGAAGGATGGAAGAAGGAAGAGGAGGATAAGAAGGAGGGGAGGAGGAGGAAGAAAAGGGAAGTGGAGGAGGAGGAGGATTAGAAGGATGGAAGAGGAAGGAGGAGAAGGAAGAGGTTTAGAAGGAGGGAAGAGGAGGACTAAAAGGAGGGAAGAAGAAGGAAGAGGAGTAGAAGGAGGAAAGACGAAGGAGGAGGAGGAGGAGGATTAGAAGGAGGGAAGAAGAAGGAAGAGGAGGAAGATAACTAAAAAGTGGGAAAGGAGAAGGAGTAGGAAGAGGAGAAGCAGGATTAGAAGGAGGGGAAAATAAGAAAGAGGAGAAGGAGGAGAAGGAAAAAGAAAATGAGGAGGATGAGGAGGAAGAGAAGGTGAATAAAAGGACTGATGAAGAAGAAGAGGAGGAACATCAGAAATAAGAAGACAAAGAAGAGGAGGAGTACAAGGAGATAAGACAAAAGAAGAGGGGGAGGAAGAAGAAAAAGACGAAGAAGAGGAGGAGTTAAAAAAAAATGTAAAGAAAAGGAGGAGGAGAAAAACAAAGAAGAGGAAGAGCAATAAGAGGAATAAGAGGCGGAACAAAAGGCAAAGGAAGGAAGACTAGAAAGTCCAAGAGGAAGAAGAGATTGAGAAAGAAGGAGAATAAAATATCGAGAATGAAGGGGAAAGAAGACACGAGAGACGATGCAGAAGAAAGGAAGGAGAGAAAGAAAAGGAGAAGGGAGACGTAGAGGGAAGAAAGACAGAATATCAGTATAAAGAGGAAGAGAAAGAGGACTAAGGCGAGAGAGGAATGAGAAAGAGAAATCAGGAGAGAAAGAGGGAAGAGAGAGAAAGAAGAGAAAGGGGATAGAGGGAGAGAAAGGCAGAAATAGCAGAGAGAGAGAAACAAAAAGAGAAAGGGAAGAGAGAAGAAGGAGAGAGAGGGGAGAGAAAAAGAGAAAGGAGAGAGATAGAGAGAGGGAAGAAAGAGAAAGGACAGACATAGAGATAAAGAAGAGAAATGGGAGAGAGAAGAAGAAAGAAGAGCAATTGGAAGAAAATATAAGAACAGAAAAGAGACTAAGATATAAAATGAAAGGAGAAAGAAAGAAAAGAAAAAAACATAGCAACAGGAAGAAAAGAGAAGAGAAAGTGATAGATTAAGAAAAATTGCGAAGAAGGAAAATGAGAGAATTGAGAATAGGTGAGACTATGAGAAAAGAAATGAATATGAGACAAGAGGAGGAATATGGGAAAGTGAGACTAGATGAACGAAATATGAAAACATGAAAAAAAAAGATGAAAAGAAGAGAAATAGAGAAAGGAGAAACAAGAAGGAAAAAGACGAAGAAGAAAAGTGGAAATGAAGAAGAAAGGAAAAGTAAAAACAACAAAAGTGGTGATAAAACAAACAGTATTAATGATAAGATAGATATTAATTGTAAAACAAATAGCAATAGTAAGATAAATAAAATAGACAGTGATAATGATAAAATAATTAGCAATAATGATAAGATAGATATCAATAGGAATAAAATAGATAATAATAATGATGAAATAAACTGAATTCATAAACTGCATTTGGTCCGTTCTATGTAATCCTTTCACAAATTTCCGTTCCATCGCCTTTTTGGTTCGTCCATTCACGTGTTCATCACAATCTAGTTCAATTAATGTTATGAACATTGTTATATGAAAATTTTTGAGTTTTCAAATTGCTCAATCATTGATAAAACTATGATTGCGTTGATTACCTGTCTGTGTGTTCCTGTCTGTCTGCCAATCTCTCTCTCTCTCTCTCTCTCTCTCTCTCTCTCTCTCTCTCTCTCTCTCTCTCTCTCTCTCTCTCTCTCTCTCTCTCTCTCTCTCTCTCTCTCTCTCTCTCTCTCTCTCTCTCTCTCTCTCTCTCTCTCTCTCTCTCTCTCTCTCTCTCTCTCTCTCTCTCTCTCTCTCTCTCTCTCTCACTCTCTCTTGCTCGTCTCTCTCTCTCTCTCTCTCTCTCTCTCTCTCTCTCTCTCTCTCTCTCTCTCTCTCTCTCTCTCTCTCTCTCTCTCTCTCTCTCTCTCTCTCTCTCTCTCTCTCTCTCTCTCTCTCTCTCTCTCTCTTGCTCGTCTCTCTCTCTCTCTCTCTCTCTCTCTCTCTCTCTCTCTCTCTCTCTCTCTCTCTCTCTCTCTCTCTCTCTCTCTCTCTCTCTCTCTCTCTCTCTCTCTCTCTCTCTCTCTCTCTCTCTCTCTCTCTCTCTTGCTCGTCTCTCTCTCTCTCTCTCTCTCTCTCTTGCTCGTCTCTCTCTCTCTCTCTCTCTCTCTCTCTCTCTCTCTCTCTCTCTCTCTCTCTCTCTCTCTCTTCTCTCTCTCTCTCTCTCTCTCTCTCTCTCTCTCTCTCTCTCTCTCTCTCTCTCTCTCTCTCTCTCTCTCTCTCTCTCTCCATCTCTCTCTCTCTCTCTCTGTTCTCTTTCTCTCTTTTCATTCTCTCTCTCCATCTCTCTCTCTCTCTCTGTTCTCTCTCTCTCTCTTCTTTCTCTCTCGCCCCTTTCCTCCCCCCTCTCCCCTTTACTCCTTCCTTTCTTTCTCTCTCTCTCTTTCTCTTTATCACTCTCTCTCTTTCTCTTTTTTCTTTCTCTCTCGCCCTTCTCATCTTTACTCCTTCCCTTCACCCCCAATCTCCTTCACTTCCCTCACCTCCCCCGTTTCCTTCCCTTTGCCCCCCGCCCCCCCCTTTTCCTTCCCTTCGCTCCCCCGCCCCCCCTTTTCCTTCCCTTCACCCCCCCCCCCACCCCTCATCTATAGACCCTTAATTTCTCGCCTAACACAAGTTCTCGGCTAGATGTTTGCGCTCGCTAAATATAGTGTTCTATGTGCTACTAATTGTTTTCAATTGGCAATGATAGCTTGCGGTTTTAGCGATCGACGGTTGCCAGGTCGTCAGTTTTTGTTGTTGTTGTTATATTTTGGGTTTGTTTGTTTGTTTTTTTCGTTTTTTTCTTTGTGGGGGGAGATGGTGGTTTGTTTTTTTTATAATTGGGGGGGACTTATTTATCTTTACTTTTTTTTCTTGTTTTTATGATTTTTTTCTATTTTTTTATTTATTTTTTTTCGTTTGTGTCCCTTGAGAATGACAGTTGCCAGATCGTCAATATTGTGGGATTGTTGTTGTCTTTATAGTGTTCGAAAGATTATTTTATTTCCTTTTATCATGGAAGATAGGTTTCTGTGTTCTATTATATTTCCCTTTTTATTGCATTCATTTATTCATTTTCCGTGTTCTTTGTTTTCGGAAAGAGAAAAGTGTGAATGTTTCTCTCTCTCTCTCTCTCTCTCTCTCTCTCTCTCTCTCTCTCTCTCTCTCTCTCTCTCTCTCTCTCTCTCTCTCTCTCTCTCTCTCTCTCTCTCTCTCTCTCTCTCTCTCTGCCCCCCCTCCCTCTCGCTCTCTCTCTCTTCTTTCTTTAGATATGACATACGCATATTTTCAATATAACATTTTTCCAACATTGACAAAACAAGTAATGATATCAAATGCAAAGTAAACACTTGATAAACAAGTAATAATATTATTCAAATCGAGAAATAAACAAGAACATAAAAAAGATAAACCGAATTTAATTTGATCTTCCATAAACAAACATGGCGGAGAGAGGCAGTCCTTGTTGCCAATCTCAATCTGGTCTTAATTGAAACAAAAGTCATGCGTGATATCATTCCGCTCCAAATATAAACCGTCTACCTACTTTATGTCCCTTTTAAACGCGGTTTATTCTGGGTGTGCCATTCTTAATAATCCTTTGCTCTGAAATCATTAGGCGTTTTACGAAAATAACTTTCTTTTTTTCAGTAAATTATTTTGTACAGTTTGACTTAGGATTTTCATCTCGTTTTTTTTATAGATGATAAGTAATTAAATTTTCAATAAGGTAAACTCTAAAGTAAATTAGATTCTAAGGTAGGTATGAATTTGTGATTATAATGACTAGACTTGTAAGCAACTTTAAGTAACTTGTATTTCTAAGTTAAATTATAAGTGAATTGTATTATATGTAACCTCTGCACTCTCATTGACTTTATAAATCTGTACCTTGTAACTTTTTTCAAATAATCAAAATGGAAGTATCTCCTATTTCAAAGTAATCCTTATTGCAAGGGGCTACAATGCAAATAACTTTAACTGGTTGAATAGATTAACTTTGCATGCAATTTCAATTTTCAAGTAATTATAATAAATGACTTTTCCAAGCAATTCTAAGCCTCCAAATATTAGGGAACTTGAATAATCTTTAATGATGTTTATAGAAAGAAAATGGCTCACCCTTAAATGCAGTTCAGTGTGCAAGCGTCACTCTTGCAATGACTCACGAAAAGTCACGAAAGTATGTGATGAGTGAAGGATTACCAAGAAGGGGAATGAGAGAGAGGGAGAGAGGGAGAGAGAGAGAGAGGGAGGGGGGAGGGATAGCGAGAGCGAGAGCGAATGAGAAAGAGAGAGAGAGAGAGAGAGAGAGGAAAAGGAGGGATATAAAAGCAACTAATACCGTGTGTGTATATTTGTGTCGAAAAGTCAGCATGAATCTCGTAAATCTGTGTTGGATCTTTTTTCAAACCCCTTTCATACTCTCTCCACATAGATACCGCACATTTTTCCTTACATCGATGTCATCATTCACTTTCCCTATGCACTCTCTTTCCCTCCTCTTCTTCCCTAATTCCTTATTTTGCATGTCACTCTACACAAAGAAAGACATGTTTTAAAAAGCGATTTCTCCACAAGTTGCATGAAAGCAAGGGATCAGTTGACAGCATCTGCAACCGAAGTAATGATGCTTGGTGTAAAAGGATTTACATTTACATAGATATTCAAATTCAGGATACAGCATGCATATGAAATCCTTCTACGACGTTTTAAATAAACTAGAGAGAGAGAAATTGGAGAGAGAAAGAGAAAATGGAGAGGGAGAGAGAGAGAGAGAGAAAGAAAGAAAGAAGAGATGGAGAAAGAGAGAGAGAGAGAAAGAAAGAAGAAAGGGAGAAGGAGAGAGAGAGAGAGAAAGGGAAAGAGAGAGAGAAAGGGCAAGAGAGGAAGAGAGAGAGGAGAAGGAGATAATCATCTATTCTTATTCAGATTCTACAACTCGCACATTCTTTCCAGAAGAAGAGGAAAGAGAAGCGGAGGAGAAGAGGAGAAGAAATGGAAGCAGAAGAGGGAAGCAGGAGAGGCGGGATAAGGAAAGGAGGAGAAGAGGAAGGCCGGAGAAAGGGAAAAGAGAACAAGAAAAGAGAAATAGAAAAGTACGACATTGGATGAGAAGAAGAAAGAGGAAGAGGGAGGAAGAGGAGGAGGAAGAGGAGGAGGAGCACCAAGATAGGAAGCATAGGAAAATAAGGAAGAGAAGAAAGAAGGAGGAAGAAGAGGATGAATGAGCCTGAGAAGAAGGCCAAAGGAAGAGGGAAAAGAGCGCGGGGAGAAGGGGTGGGGGAGGGGATGAGGGGGATGGGGGGGCGTTTGCGTGGCGGGGCGGCGGAAGCGCCCTGTCCGCAAATTTACGTGTAATGAAGGACTATTAGGACGATTGGCTCCCGTACACTTCCTGTGACCAGGTGTTTTCTCCCTCTCACTCGCACTCTCCTTCGCACTCTCCTTCGCACTCTCCCTAGGACTCTCCCTTGCCCTCTTCCTCGCACTCTCCTTCGCACTCTCCCTCGCACTCTCCTTCACACTCTCCCTCGCACTCTCCTTCACACTCTCCCTCGCACTCTCCTTTTCGCTCTCCTTTGCACTCTCACTCGCACTCTCCCTGTTACTCTCCCTCGCACTCTCTTCTGCACTCTCACTCGCACTCTCCCTAGGAATCTCTCTCACACTCTCCTTTTCACTCTCCTTCCCACTCTCCCTCGCACTCTCCTTCGTATTCTCCTTTTCACTCTCGTTCTCACTTTCCCTCACACTCTCTCTTGCACTCTCCTTCCCACTCTCCCTCACACTCTCCCTCACACTCTCCTTCGCACTCTCCCTCACACTCTCTTTCGCACTCTCCCTCTCTCTCTCTCTCTCTCTTTCTCTCTCTCTCTCTCATCTCTCTCTCTCTCTCTCTCTCTCTCTCTCTCTCTCTCTCTCTCTCTCTCTCTCTCTCTCTCTCTCTCTCTCTCTCTCTCTCTCTCTCTCTCTCTCTCTCACTCTTACCCCACCCTCCCCCTCTCTCTCTCTATCTCTCTATCTCTTTCTCTTTCTTTCTCTCTTTCTCCCTC
Source organism: Penaeus japonicus (assembly GCA_017312705.2). Lineage (NCBI taxonomy): Eukaryota > Metazoa > Arthropoda > Malacostraca > Decapoda > Penaeidae > Penaeus > Penaeus japonicus. The sequence continues at coordinate 282,428 of BOPN01001214.1, forward strand.
TCCCTCCCCCCTCTTTCACTTTCTCCCTCTCCCTCTCTTCCTCTCTCTCTCTCTCTCTCCTCTCTCTCTCTCTCTCTCTCTCTCTCTCTCTCTCTCTCTCTCTCTCTCTCTCTCTCTCTCTCTCTCTCTCTCTCTCTCTCTCTCTCTCTCTCTCTTTTCCTCTCCCTCTCCCTCTCTCTCTCCCTCTCCCTCTCCCTCTCCCTCTCCCTCTCCCTCTCCCTCTCTCTCCCTCTCCCTCTCCCTCTCCCTCTCCCTCTCCCTCTCCCTCTCCCTCTCCCTCTCCCTCTCCCTCTCCCTCTCTCTCTTTCTCTCTCTCTCTCTCTCTCTCTCTCTCTCTCTCTCTCTCTCTTTCTCTTTCTTTCTCTCTCTCTCTCTCTCTTTCTCTTTCTCTCTCTCCCCCTTTTTCTCTTCCCCAAGGCAGCCCCCCCCCCCCAGTCCTCCCGTCTTCCAAGCGGCGTCTCACAATCTGCTCCGAAAGCTCTCAATTCCCTTACAAGTCTTGGGTGAAAAGTGCAGGAAATTCGTGACACTTTTTTTTTTTTTTTTTTTTTTTGGGGGGGGGGGGTTATTGTATTGGTGGTTGGTGTGGTGATGGTAATGGTGGTGAATGTGGTGGCTGTGGTGATGGTAAAGGTGGTGAATGTGGTGATGGTGATGGTAATGGTGGTGACGGTGGTGGCTGTGGTGATGGTAAAGGTGGTGAATGTGGTGGCGGTGGTGATGGTAATGGTGGTGATGGTGTGAATGTGGTAGTAGGGATGGTAGTGGTGTGGTACTGGCAATGGTGATGATTGTGATGAGTGTGGTTATTGTTCTTGGTGGTATTACAGATGGCTTTTGGTGGCCATGGTGGTGCTAACGGTTGTATCTGCTACTGTTAATGGTGGTGATAGTGGTGATGATGATAGTCGTAGTGGTGGTGGTGATGGTGTTGAATACGATTGTTATTGGTGAGGGGGATATTTTGTGGTTGTTATATTGTAGTTGGTTGTTAGTGATGTGATGTTGTGGTGGTGGTAGAGATTGTGATGACGATAGTGATGTCAATAATTTTAGTAGTCATGATAAAGATACTGATAATGGATGACGAAAAATATAATGACAACGATATTAACAATATCAAAAATACTATTACATTATAGCATCACTATCATCATCGTTATTACTATCATTATCATTACCATTATTACAATGATTATCATTTCCATCAATATTACCGATATCATTTATATTACAATTATTATCATTATCATTATTGTAATGATTAATATTATCATTATTATCATCATTATCGCTATCACTATCATTGTTATTAATATTATCACAATTTTTTGGTCATCCTTATCATCATCCTCATTATCATTATCATCATCATCATCATCATCTTATCACTATCATCATTACCATAATTATCTTTAAGATTGTAATAATTATTATTATTATCATCAATATCATCATCAATAGTTTATGATTATGAAAAACTAATGTTAGCACTATAACCATCATTGTTGCTGTTATCACTATAACCATTGTTATCATAATCATTATCATGATAACAATTCCGATGCAACATATCCACAAATCATCATCACCATTGCAGCAACAGCAACATCAATATTGATCATTAAAAAGATACATGTCTCATCACTAAGAGACAATAATCAATTGATTAACCAACAGCTAATGATAACCAAAGGACAGCGACGCCAGACAGCCTTACTTCGCACCGCCCTCACACACACACTCAGCCTCGCAAAAAAAAAGTAAAAAAAAAAAAAAAAAAAAAAAAAAAAAAAAAAGGGGGGAGAAAAAAAAAAAAAAAAAAAAAAAAAAAAAAAAAAAAAAAAAAAAAAAAAAAAAAACAAAAAAAAAAAAAAAAAAAAAAAAAAAAGCCACGTAACGCAGCAAATAAAAAGAAAAAAGACACGTAACACAGCAAAAACAAACTGAGTAACACAGCGAAAGCCTCCCCGAAGCCACATCCCGGCGGTTTTCACAAAAGGGCGACCACACAACACTCGGCGAGCAGTCGCGTGTCCCAAGGAACGGCTGTCAGGACTGTTGATTGCATGTTGAAGACTGCCACTTCGGCCTCGCAGATGTAGTCCGGGACCGCCCCTGAACAAGACCGCACACTTGGCCACGGGAGGCGGAAGAAAGACAAACAAATAAACGACAAGGACACTAATTTAAGAGCGATAAAGGATAGAACAAGAAGGGGGGGGGGGGGAAATCCGTTCAGAGTAAAAACTTATATGATGGAAAGATGTCAGAAGATTGAAAAATCAAGAAAAGTAAGTAGGTAAAATAATAATAATAATAAAATAATAATAATTATTATTATTATTATTATCATTATAATAATAATAATAGACAAAAAAGACTATTTTTTTTAAGGAAAACAAAACAAACGAAGAGAAAGAACAAATAGAAAAAGAAAAAGAAAGATAAAAATCAAGAGAATTAAAGCATAGTTAAAAAAAAAACGAAATAAAAACGATAATCAAATAAACCGAACCAGAAAGCCAGAGACAAAAGAAACGAAAATCAAATCAAACAAAATGGAAAGAAAT
>BOPN01001214.1:305000-307500 GCA_017312705.2 Penaeus japonicus
ACAAGTTAAGATAAGAGATCAATTAAATAAAATAGTATATAGAATAATAAAAAAATGAGATACCAAAAAATAAAATAATACGAAATCATTTAAAAGTAAAATAAAGATAAAAATAAAGACAAAAAAGGTCTTTCAAACAAGGAGCAAGTGAAATACAACAAAAAACACGTAACTATTTAAAAACGGAAAACTTTGGGACCAAACTTTTAGACGCAATTGGAAAACCTTTTGCCGCTTCGAGGCGCTTTGCCGAACACGCGAAACGGATAAACGAGAAGAAGGGAGGGGAAGAGAGGCATAAATAAACTTACAGGTTGCACATATAGATAAATAATTGATATCATAAATGATTTAATAGTGTGTTTGTGTATGTGTGTGTGTGTGTGTATAAATATATTCGTGTGTGAGTGTGTGTATATGTATATAAGTTCTCATATGTATATACACTGTATATGCATGCAAGTGTGTAAAAAAAAGAAAAAGAACTCAAAAATATAACTTCAATATCAAATTGCCGTTCCTGCTGACATTAATGCCATGCTTTTATGCTGCACCCACACACTCTACTCGGATGCTGTAATCACGAAGATGAGTAGAGACAGGTTGCTATGGCTGTGACCCCCCCCCCCCCTCCCATCCCCTTTATCTCCACCCCCCTCCCCCCCTCCCTATCCACCGTCCGCCATTACAGTGTGAATTTGCAACAGTATTTCATTTACTATATTGCTGTTTTTTTTTTTTTCCCTATTTTTTGTAGCTGGTGCTGCTGTTATTGTATTGCTGTTATTCTCGTTGCTGTTATTCCTACAACCATCATCGTCATTTTCATCACCATCATCATTGCTATTTGTATCATCATTATGATTACTATGATTATTATCATTATGATAATTATTATCCAAATCATCATTACTAATATTACTAGAATGAAACTATAATCCAGATTGTAATTATCATAATTACGGTTTTGATACAGTGGAAAATTTTGTCAATAGATGCTTGAAACAGAGGACAATTGAACTGGTAGACAATTAAAACGAATAAGTAATTGAACCAGTGGGTATTTGAATTACTGGGCAATGGAACCAGTGGTTAATTGAATCATTGTATATTTGAACCATTGGGTAGTTGAACCAGTGAATAAGTGAGCCATTTGACAGTTGAACCAGTCAATAATTGAAACATTAGACAGTTAAAACTAGTTGGACAGTGGAACCAGTGGACAGCTAAGTCAGTGAGCAGCTGAACTAGTTAACAACGAAATCAATGTCAACCGAACAGAACAGTGGACAACTTAACTATGGCCAAGTGAACAAGTTACGACTGATAGCGCTTACAAGTATATTTGGAAGACCCAACCAGTAACAATTGAACTTGAGGACACTTGAACTACAAGTCTTCTAGTTATTTACTCTGTGGGTGTTAGTCAATGTCCAGCTTTCAACACAGGAGCCGCGACTGCTCTAGAGCTAGAATCTTAACGTCTCTTCAGTTTGAGAGCTCCGAGCAAAGTAAATCGCTACCTATATATATATGCTGGGTAGGAATACATCAAGAGCAGCAAAGGACTAATCCAGGAATCCCCTACTGAGTGTATTGTTATTTCCGCAAACAGAGGAGGCGTTGCGTAGAAGGGCGGATGAAAGAGACTGAGTGGCTATGGAAACCTGTGCTCATACCCACTCTGCTCATCCGCTAACAGCTCAAATACCCAAATGTAGCATGTGGCGACTGTGCTACACTTAATTGGCTGGGCTTCTCAGGTAGAGTGGGAAATTCTGTAGGGAAAATTGCAACTTCTGCAGCAACTTCTGCAGAAAATTGCAACTTCTGCAAATTCTGTAGGGAAAATTGCAACTTCTGCAGCTGAAGAAGTCTTGCCACAACAGGTGATAAATGCCGTAATTAGAATGATTAGTAAGAAAAAACGTCGGCATTGTGAGAATCCGCTTGATATTCGCCACTCTACAAACTCTGATCCTCCTCCAGACATTAAACAAATAAATAAATAAAAAATCTGCACAATTACAGGTGGATATTGACTACTTCATCTTCATGGGCGATATCAACATTGTCCTCATTCTGAACGGTACGGTGAGGGTGAACTGCAGTATGTTATTTCAGCATTGCACAAATCGCACCGAAGTCAGTCACTCCAATCCTTCCTGCCTTCAGAGCAAGAAAACCCAAGCCATGTGCCAGAGGGCGATTGACATCACCACCTGTCATGCATAGTTTATAGCCTCAACTTACGACAAATAGCAAGTTTAAATCTGCCTCCACTTTCGGGTGCCCTTTCCTTCTCAGTGTAATGCTAAAAATAACTAGCATTAGCTAAAAGGGCAGACATGAAAACCAGATTTTCGGTGTTTATGAAAGGTCTATCAACTTCGCCGTACCGGTGTTCAAGTCATGCATCACAGGAGCACTTACACCTACTTTCAAGTCATGCAGATTGGATGACTTTGGAGGGATCCCAGTTTCCCTATCAAACTTTGGG
>BOPN01001214.1:320000-325000 GCA_017312705.2 Penaeus japonicus
TGATAATGATAATGATAATGATGATGATGAATTATGATGATGATAATGATAATGACGAGGATGACTTTAATAATGATTATAATGATAATGACGAGGACTACTTTAATAATGATGATAATGATAATGACGATGATGATTTTAATAATGATGATAATGATAATGACGATGATGACTTTAATAATGATGATAATGATAATGACGATGATGACTTTAATAATGATGATAATGATACTGATGATGACCATATAGATAATGACGATGATGAAGATTATGAAAACAACACCAGTATCAGTAAGGGCCCCACCACTAGCCCCAAGACCCACCAAGCCCCCCCCCCCCCCCCCCCCGCACGAGGCAGCCCCCGCCAGAACGTGTCATGGCGACCTCTCCACCAGCACTAACCCTTTAAGAGAATTCGTTACTCACCTGCAGTAGTTTGTACAGATGGCATGAATGGGGCAGGTGGTACATCTCCTGAGCTTTGAAGGTAGATGGTTTTCGGTAGTTTGAGCTTTACCGTAAAAGCACAATGAATAATTTGCGGAAAAAAAGGAGGGTTTGAGAGTTATCAAATGCTAGTCATTGGGGGTTCATGGGAGACGAACAACGAACAAACAAATGGGAAACGGGGTCGTGCTAGTGTTTTTGTTGTTGTTGTTGTTGTTGTTTTCGTTCGGTTGTTTTGTTGGTGTTGTTGTTGTTGTTTTGTTCTTTTTCTTCTTCGTTTCGCTTTATAGATATAGATATATATTTCTGTTAGCCTCCTTATAGGTGTGTGTATATATATATATATATATTATTTCAGATTCACACGTTTGTCTAATCTCTTTTCTTCTCTTTCTTTTCTTCTTTCCTTTTCTCTTTCTTTATTTCCCCAAAAATGGAAGGAAACAGACGATAATAATGAGTTTTATCAGTCACTCATTGTGTTTCTTTGCAATCACTTCACACCAGGGGGGAGGCAGAGTGGCGGGGGAGGGGGGGGGGGGGGAGGGATGGTTGTAGTAGTGAGGGATGGGTATAGGGGGTGGGGGGGGGGGGGGTAGATATCAGTTCTGGTTCATAAGGTCGTTTTTTTATAGCACTGTTTTGGTCCTGTTGATGGGTGTCTTTGTAGATTCCACGACGTGTGAGAAAGAGAGAGAGAGAAAGAGAGAGAGAGAGAGAGAGAGAGAGAGAGAGAGAGAGAGAGAGAGAGAGAGAGAGAGAGAGAGAGAGAGAGAGAGAGAGAGAGAGAGATAAAGGGTTGTAAATATAAAAGTGAGAGTGAGAGAGGAGAGAGAAAGAGAAAGCGAAAGTGAGAGAGAGAAGTAGAAAAAGATGAAGCAGAAGAAGAAGAAGAAGAAGAAAAGGAGAAGAGAGGAACACAAATAAGTGATGAAATTAGATGTTAAAAACAGGGAAATTTTATGCGTAGGGGAAGTGGGAGAGGGGGAGAGGAGGGGGGGGGGGAGAACAGGAATAACCAGAAGAAGAAGAAAATGAAATAAAATAAGAAAAAAAAAAAAAAATGGCAGTGGGGTTTTTGGTTCTTAAAGGCACGTAGGTGTGGCTGAGCTTTCCCTATAGCTTATGGGTTATGATGGGAAAATTATGATTTCCCCCTATTTCTTTTATCAAATAATTAAGGCAACATATAACGTAACATCGAAAAAATAATAGCTTTTAAATATTTGCCATCTAATTGGGTCAATTAGTTTTGAAAAATTCCTGATTGAATTATCAACCCCTCAGTTTATGTATTATTTATGTCTCCCGTTTCCGTTTTATTTGACTCGCGTATCGAATGAAAGTTTATATTAGTCTCCCTTTATTTTCAATATATTCTCCCGTTTTCTTTCACTTTAGGAAAATCACTGGTAAATGAGTCCATATCACAAAGAAACAAACAAAAATATGACCGTTAGTCATAGCCGTTCACGGTTCGTTTATAGCTTTCCCTTTCTCTTTATTTTCTCACTTCATACCGGGTAATACCCTAGGTACTACTGTCAGCTGTCCCCTGTGACTATCACAATCAAAATATTTTTTTATTTCACAAGAAGAACAAAAAAAAAAAAAAGAACTTCCTTCTTCTCCGTCTCGCTTTCCCGTCAACTGTCGTTTTGTTCTCGTTTTTTGAACAGCTTTTTTTCTCCCCCCTTCCCTAGGCTTTAAGTCACTTCCATGGCGATGGGCAGAGGGAGTCGAAAGGGCGCTCTGAGGGGGGGGAGCAGCGGCAGTCCCCTCGCTGTGACAGTCGCCTCGGCACTGAAGACCGGTCCGACTTGCAACCAGCATTCTAGCAACGCGGAGGGTTGCCAATTAGGCCCTTTTTTGCAACACCCAAGTCATTGAAACCGTATTTCCACATTTCATGTTTTCTCTTTCTTTCTTGGAATGTGTTGTTCGCGGGTTTCTTTTTCCGAAATAATGTGAAGGGCTTTTCAAATCACCAATTTTATTTTGATGGTATATTCTGGTCCTCGTAAATGTGTGACTTAATTTCGTGCTTCGTGCTTTCATGATTTTTTTTTTTTTTCATCATTGAGGGTAAGGTGGGTGACTTGCAACATAGTACTGTTGCAGGAGAGTGAATACTACTACTGCTACTTTTCCAAACACTGTGAAAATAATCTCTGCAACGAGACAAAACGACGGAAAGAATCTCGGTACCATGTTGCAGAGAGAGAAGCTTATTCAGGACGATGCAGCCTCCTTAAAAGAAATAGACTTGCAAAGCTAAGTTGCAATGCAGTATGTTCAACCTCGGCATCGGTCACTTGCATAGCATTAAACAAGTGCGTTGCAATGCGTACACACCGCTGGGCTGTCTCCTGCAAGCTGACATACGTGTGTGTGTTGGTGTAAACATTCCTGTCTGTTGATGCGGGTCCGCGTGCGTGTTGATACATAGGCTTGCAATGTTCGTGTGTGTGTGTTCATACATTCGGGTGTTGATATGCAGTCTTAGATGTGTGTGTGTCTGTGTTTACATACATGTGCGTGTCGAAATATATAGACGTGAACCCGTATGGATGCTTGAAAGGCATACACACAAACACACACACACACAGAAATGTACATACAAAGGTCTACACGCACACGAAAGCTTCTCCTTTTTTTTCATTGCAGTCGTACATACACACAAGCAGAAAAACAAACACACCCACAAAACCCCCTTACACACACACTCTCACCCATATGCACACACACACACACACACACAATCCACACACACACACACACACACACACACAATCCTCATACACACACACGCATAATCCCCTCACACGCACACACACACAAACCCCCATCACACCCACACAAATACACACACGCGCGCACATAAATAGACGAGACAATATGAATGGCATTGTTTAGAAATCAATAACTGCAATAACGCCCACGACACAGGCACGCACATGGCCTGGGGTTTATGTGCGTTTTTTTTTTGTGCGTGTATTTTTTTATAGGTGTGTGTGTATGTTTTTTTTAGTGTGTCTTTTTCTTATAGTGTGTGTGTGTGTGTTTTTTTATAGTCTGTATGTTTGTTTGTTTTTAACAGTGTCTGTGTTTGTTTGTTTTTTAAGTGTGTGTGTGTTTTTTATTTTACAATGTTTTTTTTTTTTAGTGTGTGTTTAATTTTACAGTGTGCGTGTGAATTTTTACAGTGTATGTGTGTGTGTGTTTTTACAGTGTGTGTTTCGCTTTTCATGTATATTTTCGATATCGCTTTAATTCTGCAACTATTTAAAACAAATAGATAGATGTAGTTGATGTGAAATAAATCTTCAATAAATAGATGAAAAAGACAAAAATAGACAAAAAAAAAAGAAAAAAAAACAGTAAACATACAAATGCACATATACAGAGAATGAGAAACAGACCGATGATTAAAGAAATAAAAACGCATAAAGAGAGAGAAAAGAGAAAAAACAAAGCCAGCGAAAGAGACACACAACAAACTGAGGAATAAACGTGCAGGCAAGAGGGAAAGAATGGAAGCGATGCACATAATAAGCTTAAAAGTGGAATCAGGAGGAATGTCAGAAGTAAATATTTTCAAGAAGCGTAAACTAAAGAGAGTAAAGAGAGAGAGGGAGGAAGATAGGCGGAGAGAGAGAGAGAGAGGTGGAGGGATGAGAGAGAAAGTGGGAGAAGGCGGGAGGGGAGAATAGAGAGAAAAAGAGAAAGAGAGACAGAGAGATAGCGAGAGAGGGGGAGTGGGTGGGAGAGAGAGGAAGAGGTAGGGAGAAAGTGAGAGACAGAGACAGACTGATAGACAGACAGGCAGACAGACAGACAGACAGACAGAAGGACAGACAGACTGACAGACAGACTGATAGACGGACAGACAGACAGACGGACAGACAAACAGTCAGACAGACAGACAGACAGACAGACAGACAGACAGACTGACAGACTGACAGACAGGTAGAGGCAGCGGACGTCCATAATAAAGAGAATGGCACAAACAGCATCCGGTTTGTTGCATGAGACGGGAGTACGAAATACCAAGAACGAAAAAACCTAAAAACACTTCAAAACTATTATAAAGTCTACTTTGTATCCGATTTTTTCTTGAAGGAATATTTCTACGGATGAATTATATATTTCAAGACCCCATCTCCTGTTCTTTTATCATTACTGAATATTCAATAAGCGATGACTGAACTTTATTCTTCGAGAAATACATAATGAGGCGGAATTCCCAGGTGTACCAAATATATATGCGAGGATATCATCCCTATTATAATATATTCAGTTCTAACTCTATCCATAAATAAACAGATTCCAATAGTTTCAATCACTTATGGTTACCTATATGGTCTTTGCACATCTACAAAGTTGCTTTCTTAGTTGTTTCATTGTTGATTTCCACTCTTTGCAACTTTCCTGCTGAAACAATAGCTTAACATAGAAGTGAATTGTGAATATTAAATATCAGTCTTTCTTTTCAATGGAATGATTTCTCTCTCACGTTCTCTCTCCTTCTCTCTCTCTCTCTCTCTCTCTCT
>BOPN01001215.1:0-5000 GCA_017312705.2 Penaeus japonicus
TTTGAGCATCTCAATTGGTCTTGAAAGTGGGCACCAGAATACCCTTCAGGGATTCTCTCCCCCTCCAAGATTCTGTTAAACATTCTTATCAGGAATACCACTGCGACGTCCCCTAAGCTACTTCCACACCTCCTCTGGAATATCATCCTCTGGACCCACTGCCTTTCGATTCTTCATCCTCCTCATAGCATTCCTTGCTTCAGCTTCACTTACTGCACGCACTTCTCCATACACCCTTGGAGCTTCGTCCATTATTTCCTCGATTGCATTCTCCAAATTCATCAGCTCTCTCAAATATTCTTTCCACCTTCTTAGCACACTTATCTCATCAGACAGGACATTGCCATTTGCATCCCTTATGCTGCTGTATATCCTTAGTTGCTTGATCCCTCTACCTGGCCAGTGGGTATGATTTTTTTCACCTTCTTTTGCTTCCAACTATCATAAAATTCGACATACGCTCTCTCTCTCTCTCTTAAATCTAAATGCATTAAACATTTCGTGTGATTTCAGCAAGCATATTGTAATATCCGCATCCCTCACCCGCCGCACTTCATATCCCCATCCCCCCTCACCCCCCAGCCTATTTTTCCTGCATCTCTGTTATTTTCTCTCGATTTTCTTTTTTACCCCCTCCCCCTCCTCCCCACTTCCAACTATTTTTTTTCCCCTGTGCCTTGTATCTCTTCTCTCATTTTTTTTTTTTTTTGGAACATGGAACAGTTAAATGCCAAGGACTACTACCTCTACCGCTTCCCCCTTTCCATAAAGCTCCAGCAGGCAGTGGTTGTTCATTAACATAGGACTTAAAGGGGAAACTGCTGTCGTGTGTAAACGTGAGTTTTGGATTTTCCTTTTTCGTTGTGATTCGGACAGACTGGATTCGAAATGACGCGTAGTTGGAAATCTTTTGGTGCTTCTTTAAATGGTTGTGGTTTGTGAAGATGGTGGGGATGGTGATGATTGTGGTGGTGATGTGAAGTGAGATGTGATGATTGTGGTGGTGATGTGAAGTGAGATGTGGTGGTGATGTGAACTGTGATGTGGTGATGTTATGGTGATGTGAAGTGAGATGTGGTGATGTGAAGTGAGATGTGGTGAGGTGAAGTGAGATGATGTCAGGTGATATGGTAGCTTTAGTTTGATTTGATTTGGTATTGAAGGTTTGGCTGATTTTATTGATGTTGATGTAATGATTGTGAATGTGATAATGATAATGAGTAATACTGATGATGGTAATTCTAATGCTCTGTGATCAGGAGGATACAGAAATGAATATTATAATAACGATATCAAGAATCTAAGACGTTATTATTATTATTATTGTTTATATCATTATAATTATTGTGATCATCATTATTCGCATTATCATTATTATCATTATTGTTATTATCATATAGCGTTGAAATCGATAAATATAAATATGATATTACTAATAACATCAATAACATGAATACCACAGTCAAGTGCTATTCCTCTTCTTATCGCCAGATTCAAACACTATCAAAAAAGGTTTGAAACAAAATAGACAAACAAATAAAAACTCCGCGAGTTCACAACGCCAGACACACACCTGTAGCAACACCTGCAATTAGCTCGTTTTTTATAAGTGATTATGCAATGTTATCTCCTTCGTAATATGTTATGTAACACCGTAATACCGTTATATATACATATGTGTGTGTGTGTGTGTGTGTGTGTGTGTGTGAGTATGTGTATTTGTGAATGTGTGTGTGTGTGTTTGTGTTTCATCGATATTGAAACAGGATCGTAAACATGTTTCGAAATGAGGGCGTGGGGGGGGGGTGTATGGTGATGATTGTGATGATGATGGCTAGGGTTGAGATTGATGATGGTGATGCTAATGATAAATGAAGCTCGTGAGGATTATGGTAAATGTGAGTAATGACTGGGCATTGAGAGGAGGGGAGGGTGGGGGGGGGGTAGGTGTCTGTTTATGTATCTAATTGCCTCTCTATCCATATTTCTATCTACCTATATGTCTCTCTATCTTTATTTATATCTATCTATCTACCTCTCTATATATATTTATATCTATCTATTTGCCTCTCTATCTATATATATATATAGCTATCTGCCTCTCTATCTATATTTCCATCTATCTATCTGCCTCGCTATCTATATTTATATTTATCCAATTGCCTCTCGATCTATCTATCTATCTCTCCCTATATATCTAACTATCTATCTATTTATCTGCCTGTCTGTCGGTCTACATACAAACAAATAGATAGCTAGAGACATTGATTAAAGTTGAGAGATAAAAAGAGAAAGAGATAAAAAAGAAAAGAAAAAAACACTATACTACTTTGTGTACTATGAACCATCCTCCCTTTTCTGTACAACGAAATTTGATTAATGTCCCAGAGAGTTTTTTTTTTTTTTTTTTTCTTTTTTTTTTTTTTTTTTTTTTTTTTTTTTTTTTTTTTTTTTTTTTTTTTTTTTTTTTTTATCGTTTTTTCTGTGTCGCTCTCTCTCTCTCTCTCTCTCTCTCTCTCTCTCTCTCTCTATCTATCTATCTATCTCTCTCTCTGTCTCTCTCTCTCTGTCTCTCTCTCTTATTATGTCTATCCATGTGTATACATTGTATATAGTATGAATAAACTTATCAAAATCATTCTCTCTCTCTCTCTCTCTCTCTCTCTCTCTCTCTCTCTCTCTCTCCACACACACACACACACACACACACACACACACACACACACACACACACACACATACATATATATATATATATATATATATATATATATATATATATATATATATATATATATATATATATATATATATATATATATATATATATATATATAATATATATATATATACATACATATATATATATATATATATATATATAAATACATACATACATACATACACACATACATACTTACATATCGTACATATATCATACATGTATGATACATGCATACATACATACATACATTTATGTATATATACATACATATATACATGTTTATACACCTGCATACACACTAATCATAAAGATAATCATAGCTACAAAAAAAATATAATAACACAGACGATAATGATGATAATGATAATGACAATGATAACATTATTAATAACAATTATGATGATAATAATGATAAAAATAATCTAACCAATAATGATGATGATTATAAAAAAAATATATAACAATAACAGTGCTACCGCTATCAATAATAATGATGATAATGATAATGATGATAACATTTATCACAACGATGATAAAAGTAATAATAATAGATGAATAACAAAACTATCCATAAGCACACACAGATACCCCCTCCCCCCCCGAGACAGACAGACACACAAACACACACACACGCAACCACACGCACACCCACACACGCACACGCAACCACACGTACATCCAGCCACACACACGCACACCCACACACGTACACACACACCCACACACTTACACCCAAACATACACCCACACACCCACACACCCACACACTTACACACACCCACACACCCACACGCACACCCACACACACACACACACACACAAACCCAAACTTACCGTCACACACATTTGCCTCAACATTCCAACAAGAGCAGGGAGACCAAGTTTAAAGTAGCAGAGAGAAGCAAAGTTGTGAAATTAAAGAGAAAAGTTTGCATAATTAGGAAAGCGAACGAACTGCAATATCGGACCCCATCAGCGTGAGAAGGAAGGAAATCATCTTATTGAGACAATTCAGAAAAGATGAACAAAATTTATGGACGCTTTTTTTATTTTATTTTTTTTTTTTTATTCGGGTTTCTTTTACTTCTTCGTCTTCTTTTTCTTCTTTTTCTTCTTCTTCTTCTTCTTCGTCTTCGTTTTCGTCTTCTTCTTCTTCTTCTTCTACTTCTTCTTCGTCTTCTTTTTCTTCTTCTTCTTCTTCTTCGTCTTCTTCTTCGTCTCCTTTTTCTTCTTCTTCTTCTTCCTCTTCTTCGTCTTCTTTTTCTTCTTCTTCTTCTTCTTCGTCTCCTTTTCTTCTTCTTCTTCTTCCTCTTCTTCGTCTTCTTTTTCTTCTTCTTCTTCTTCTTCTTCTTCTTCCTCTTCTTCGTCTTCTTTTTCTTCTTCTTCTTCTTCGTCTTCTTTTTTTTTCTTTTTCTTCATCTTGTCGTCAGGGTCATTTTGATTTAAATAAAATATATATGTGGTTGTTCCTATTGTTGTGAGCATTGTTATTATCTTACATTATAATATATATCTTACATATATAATATATAAGACATATTATATATATATAATATATAAGATATATTATAATATATCTTATATATTATTATCTATGTTATTATTATTGTTATTATCCATATTTTCTGTTACATTATCATAATTTTCCTTATCATTATCGAAAATATTGTCCTTATCATTTCTATTACTATCATTTTCATTACTGTTATTGTCATTTTTATCATTATCATTATTGTTATCATCATCATCAGTATCATTATCATCATTATTATCATTTATCATTATCATTATTATTGTTATTACTATTATTATCAGCATTGTTATCGATACCATTATTATCACTATCATTATTACTATCAATACTATCATTATCATCATTATCATTATCAATATTACTAGTAATATTGTCATTGTTGATGTTTTCATTATTATTACTAATATTTTTTTCATCATCATCATCATTATCATAATCATCATTGTCACTATTATAATTATCATTAGTGTTGTTGTTATTGTCATCATCATTACTGTTATCATTATTTCTAAAATCAACATTATCAGTATTCTTGTTATCATAACTATCACTGATATCATCATTGTTATAATGATAAAATCATAATGATAATGATAGTCTAAATGATTTTAATTATAATAATGATAATACTGATTCTAATGATGCTATTGATAATGAAAATGATGATGATGATAATAACTATGATAATAATGATAATGGTAACATCATGATTATCATGAATAGGAATAATAGAGTTGAAAA